>JANVCQ010000009.1:18393032-18412449 GCA_025531925.1 Erythroxylum plowmanianum | reverse complement strand
GGTGAACAAGGCGACTTATCAGTACCGAGCAAGCATAAGTCGACTTACACATGGTACAAGTCGACTTACACTTACAGGCTCAAAATTATTTCCTCCTCTTTCTTGACTTAATGTTCTAGAATTGTTTTCTCTCCCCTTATTAAAGTTATTGCTACAACCTCTTCTTCCAAAACTTCCTCTACATCTGCCTCTTCCTCCATTATTAAAATCACGATCTCTACTATCTGCATTTTGATTACATTATACAACATTATTGAAATTCACTGGCCTTTTAAGATTTCTTCTATTTTTTCTCCAATATTCTACTAACATGACTTTCAATTCTTCCCTTCAACTCTGCTACAATCATATTCTCCTTATTATGTGACTCTAGTATTGTAGTCATAATATGGGCAAATTTAATAGGCATGGTGCGTAGAATCTTTTTCACTGCCTTACTATCTGAAATATCTTCCTATACAGCCTCATCTTATATACAAGATCAGTAACACAAGTAAAATATTGTTCAACAGTTTCTGAATTAGACAGTTCATACCTCCCATATTCTCTATGCAGGGACTATAATTTGGATTTTTGAGCCTTATCTATACCTTTGTAAGCCAACTTCAAGATGCTCCATGCTTCCTTGGCAGTTTTAACATTAGCAATTTTGTCAAAACCTGAATAATCTACTCTTTCTTGTAAGCCTGGATCACAAATATTGTGAGCCTTGAGATGAATAGACATTAGAATCTCCTGATAATTATAATCAAGTTTACTATCTAATTTGGGACCTAACAACACAATAGTATAACTATTTGACATCTCTTACTTTTAAATGAACCACTCTCTCATAAGTATAAGAACATTCGCTCTATTTTTTCTCACAAATCACTTAAAATTTGAGCTATATTTAACAATCTCTAATACCAATTTGATATCTTAGCGACACAATATAGTCACATACATATGGGGAGGGGAAGAGAAAAGGAGAATGTTAATTTAATCCCAAAACACACGATTCATGTAAAGCTTTATTATACTCTTTTATGGGCAACAAAAAAATAATAAAGTGCTAGAGTTTTACTTATACAAGCAATCATTCTATTGGACCAAAATTTTGGTCAAATCATATGGAAAACTTAAGGAGTAAATAAGCCCCTCTCAACTTGCTTCAAGATTTCAGCTACTACTCTCTACTTGCATCATGATGATTTCGACACTCATTAAATGAAGATACTTGTTTTCATTCTTTTTTTGGGTTATCGTATAACGTTGTTGTTTCCTTCCATGCAAACTTGATTTATTTATTAACAGCACGAAAGTGATCCTAGAGCTATCGAATCACTACTGTACTTTTTATTGTCAATTTTTGCTTATTGTGAATTCTTATTCGAGTAACCAAGAAAAATATGTAGATAAACTAGGACCTACATCTAGGTTATTTAATTCCTGTTTAATGGACCTATTGTATTAATTCCTTAATGATTTGATCTCCTTTTTGTTGTAATAGCTGACAAGCTCCCATCATCCAAACATTGGGGGAATTCAAAGATTTGAGATTACAATGGTAATTAGCTGCATTTTGTTACTTCTTACCAACACATATATTGCTTGAAAATAAAAGTATAAATTAGCTTAAACTTGTTATTCTTTTTGTTTAATCCTGATTATGGCACTATTTTATTTAGTATATCGATCGAGCTATATTGAATGCAAGAGCTCCATCTCTTTTTGATATTTTGGACACCCTCTTGTTAAGGTGTGCTTTGTACATGAAGACTCAAATGATTGTTACGCTTCTATGTTGGGCATATTAAGAAACAAAGACTACTACTTTATTTTAACTCGAGATTGTGTTTCTCTCAAATGAAGCACTTATATTTGGTTTAGTGAAAATTAATAAAAACAAATTTGTATAAACTAAGGCATTATAACATTCAGATCACTATAGACTAGGACCACACAACACTCTTACGGATCCAACATACCCTCTCTTGAACTGATGTTAAAGACATCCGGTTTAACAGAACAGCAAATACCCTCCCTCAAATTAGATTTTGCATCGAGCAAACACCAAGCAACCTTCTCATCTTTATAAAAGATTAAAATTTGAGGGATTTGGTGAATATGCTGGTCTTCACTTTTGTTGAAGATAAGATCAGTTACTTTACCTTGCATAAGCTCCCTCAAGAAGTGATACTTCGCATCTATGTGCTTGCTTATGCCATATAGAACAAGATTTCTGAAGAGTTTAATTGTTGAGTTGTTGTCATAAAAAATTGTGGTAGCTCGTTGTTGTTGGAATTGCAGTCCCTCAAGAAATCTCCTTAGCCAAATGACTTGACAAGCATAAGTTTACTGCAGCAAAAAAATTTAGCTTCAGTAGTTGACAAAGTAAAAATAGGTTTTTTTAAGACCATGAAACAGCCCCTATGCCTAGCATAAAAATATAGCTTGAAGTGCTCTTTCTATCATCTTGATCTACTATATAATCACTGTCAGTAAATGCAATTAAATTTGAGATTTTGCGTTTTCTTGTAGAACAACCCAAAGTCGTTAGTTCCTTGCAAGTAACAAAGGATTCCCTTAGTTGCCAATAAGTGTATATCAGTTGGATTCTTTGTGTATCTACTTATTAAGCTCACAACATACATTATGTCTAGTCTTGTTGCTGTTAAATACATCAAACTGCCCACAATTTGTTTTTAAAGTGTGTTGTTCACCTTCTTTCCTTCATTATCTTTGCTTAGGTTTAAGTAAAACTCAGTTGGAGTGCTCACAGAATTGCAATCCTTCATTTGAAATCTAGCAAGAATTTATCCCACATATTTCTTTTGACAAATAAAAACTCCATTAATGGATTGCACAACTTCTATGCCAAGAAAGTAATGCATCATACCAAAATCAAACATTTCAAATTCCAATATAATAGACTTCTTGAATTCTTCAAACGTGACATTTGTCATTTCCAGTAAAAATAAGAACATCCACATATAAGCACACAACAAGCATTTTTGCTCCCTCTCTAAATTTCACAAAAATTATGTTCATATGGACATTTACGAAAGCCTTCTTTTAAAACATAAGTTTTAATACGATTATAACAAGCCTATGGGGCTTGTTTTAATTCATAAATAGCTTTCTTTAATTTATACACTTTATGCCCATCTCCTATTTTAACATGGCTAGGAGGTTGATCAACATGTACTTGTTCCTCTAAGTCTCGATGCAAAAATGTTCACTTGACATCTAATTGGAAGATAAATAATGAATTTTGTGCTTCCAAAGCAATCACCATTCTGATTATGTTAGCAGAGACTTTTTTATAATCCACCCTAAATTTTTTCTTATATCTTTTAGCCACTAAATGTGTTTTATACTTGTCAACTTCTCCATTTTCCTTCAGTTTTATCTTGAAAATTCACTTTACACTAATGGTTTTGTGCCTTTTTGGAAGTTAAGTTAGCTCCTAAGTGTCATTTTTTCAATGGTTTCTATCTCATCATCCATTGTCTTCTGTAGTTTTGATTCTTTCACAACACCTTCAAATGTTGTAGGATCACAATATGAAAATAATGCAATGTGAGTAATTAAATCATTTTGATCAATCCCTGTTACCTCATAGTCTGACATCTATGCTGGCCTTTTTCGTACACAATAGGGTGCAGTTGTTGCATAAGAAGTTTCTTTTATTGTGGTGAAGGATTTGGTGGACTTTCAGGTGCAAAATTTGTTGAAGTTTGTTGTTCTTATGGAAGTTGTCTTTTTTTATTCAACTTCAGTTTCAAAAACAATTTGATTTAGGTGCTGCTCGTGCTGTTCATCCTAATTCCAAATGCTTTCTTCATTAAAAACAACATCTCTACTAGTTACAATCTTCTTTGCTAATGGGTTGAATAATTTTTATGCTTTGGATGCTTCACTAATGCCAAGAAAGACATATTTTCACCTTTGTTATCTAACTTATTTCCTTTCTCATTTGGGACATGGGCATAGGCTGTGTAACCAAAAATTATGAATTGATCTACTACTAATTTTCTCCCACTTCAAACCTTGTACGGTGTCATATTTTGAACAACAAAAGTGGGGCATCTATTCAAGATGTGAATGCTTCAATTTACAACTTCCAGCTAAAAACGTTTTGGAACTTTTCCTTTAGTTGGTAAGCCTATCATCATGTTGAAGATGGTTATGTTTTTCCTCTTCGATGCTCCATTTTGTTTTGGTGTATAAGGGGATATTATCTCTCTTCTAATGAAAGTGCCATGCAAAAAGGCTTCAAACTCCTTTAAGTAGTACTCTCCACCATGATCAGTATGGAGGGATTTAATGGTTGTTCCTTTTTCATTTTTTACATGTGCTTTGAAGATTTTAAATGCACTAAAAGCTTTCGATTTTTCCTGCAAAAAATAGACCCAATTTTTTATGGTATAATCATTAACGAAGGTAATTAAATACTTTTTACCCCCATTAGAACATAGACATATTAGGCCACAAATGTTGGATTGAATCAGCTCTAAGACATTTTTTGCTCTCTATGACTTTCCTTTAGGGAATGTAGAACGATGTTATTTGCCATGAACACATTCTTCACAAACTTTGGAAGGGATGTAAATTGGAGGAAGGCCAGTAACCATATTGTTTGCTAGAGTGTCTTTAATCCACTAAAGTTTAAGAGGTTCATAGAGAAAATGCCAAAACCATTGATAAGTGTGAATTACATCGTATTTTAGGGCTTAGTTTGATATGTATTTAATTATTAATTCAATCGTTTAGTATGTGTTTAGGTTAGAGTTGTGATAGTTTGTTAATTATTTATGTTTTAAGTGTTTTATGGGTTAGTACAAGTCTTTGGCTTAATTATTATGTTTTTTAGGTATTTTGATATATTTGTTAGAGTTTCAAGGCCGAAACAATCATCCATGATCGTGGCACAACAAGCCACAATCCTGACAAAAGCCCAGGACATGGCCTGCTTGCTAGGATTGTGACAGAAGGCTCGAGTGTGGCCCATGATCATGGCATGTAGGGCCACAATCATGGCCTGCATTGGGAAAACACGCAGACATTAAAAAATGTCAAGTTTCAAGAGACTTTTAGACCTTTTGGACCTTAAAAAACCTAGGGCTGGAGCTTTTACATAAGCCACTTTTGAGAGAAACCCTAGAGTGAATTATAGAGAGATAGAGGAAGAGAAGAAGGAAGAGAGAAGAGAAGAAGAAGCTAACTCAGCATACTTCTTGGATCAGGAGTTTCCCGACGTTGCTGCCTCCCATCGTCCGTTCAATTTTTTACTTCCTGTTATTTTCAATTTTATTATTATATAGAATTGGAATGATAGTTAATGATAGGATCTGTGGATGTTGGTGATATTTCAAACTCACCTTTGGGGTTTTGATTTTTGATTTAATGAAATTTGATTCTTTATGTTTTACTGGATTTATTGTGATTTAATTTCTATAATTGCATAATTTGGTGATAAATTGAGAGGGTGAATAAAGTGAAAAATAATTAAATTGGGCTAACAAGAGTTAGATGATTTAATATAATGAGAATTAAATCAAATTGGTAAATTGTGTGAAGAGAGATCTTGCAATAATTTCTGATAGTTTATTAGATAACTTCGTATCTAATTAGGGTTTTGGAGTTGTTAATTGAGAAATTGCGACTTCCATAATCTAATTAGGGTTTATAAATTAGGATTAATGGTTATAACTTGAGAGATTGTAATCAACCCTATGATGATCTAGAATCAATAATCCAGTAATTCATAATTGATTAGGTTAGTGTTAAAGATAGGTAAAACCCCTTTCTCTCAATTGGTAGTTACTTAGGTTGATTCTTAAGTATGTGTTGCAATTGCTAATTTGTTAATATTTTCGTAATCAATTCTTGAATTGATTTGCTTGATTGAATTGCATTATTGTTTTAGTTTCATTACATTTGAATTTTTGCGATTTATTTTGGCCTTAGATTTTAGGATTAGATTATCCTTCCTCGTGGGATTGACACCTTAGGTACTATGCAAATGACCCGTGCACTTGTGGATTATCAAAGTTAATCAATTAAAACTTACACACATAGAAAAACCATGATCAACCATAATGAGTCTTACAATGTGTTGCCTTTTCAAATTTTAATATAAAGAGCTTATTTGAACTCGTTTGAATAACAACAATAGCTCATTTGGTAAAATAAAAAATTTCATAAGCACCATTTTATAGAGTTAATATATAGCTTTTTTCTAACAATTGGCCAACACTTAACAAATTGTAATTCAAGTCAGGAACATATAACACATTAGAAATTTTTCCACCAATCCATTCTTGGTTTTTAGACTAATATCATCCTTTCCCATTATATTGATAGTAGAATTGTCACAAAAACTCACTGTAGAATAATAGTCTTCATTTAAGAAAGAAAAAGAAGACTTACTTCCGCACATATGGTTGCTGCATCTTGTATCCATATACCTCACATCAAATTGGTGCTTATTTCTAACTTCAATAACCATCAACAAAGTTTCCACTTCATTCTTTTTTGCAAAATTTGACTTCTCTCCCTTTTCTTTATCATTTGGCAACGCATTGTAACATTTAAAATGATAATGACCAAATTTATGACATCTATAGCACTCTACCTTAGAATTGTCAAAATTTTGGGCACTCCCTCTTCCTTGCCTTGAGATTGGTCATTCTCCACTTTGAATTGCTAGTTGTCGTCTCTGCCTTGGTCTCCCCTTCCTTTTCCTTTTCCTTTTCCTCTTCCTCTTCCTCTACCCCTCCCCCTTCCTTTAGCATTTGAGAGATGAACAGGGGTAGAGACATTGAGAGCTTGCTCCTCTATATTTGAATTGCGATTCATCTTCTGTTTATAGACTAGTAGAGAACTTTGAAGTTCATCACGAGAAAGAGCATCTATGTCTTTGGATTCTTCAATTGAGCAAACAACATAATCAAACTTAGGAGACATAGAGCGCAAAATCTTCTTTAAGATAGCAACATCTTCTATCTTCTCTCCAAGAAAACACATTTTGTTGGCTATCTCTATAGTTCTTGCACCAAAGTTGGTGATAGATTCACCATTTTTCATTTATAGGAACTCAAAATCTCTCCTCAAGGCTTGGAGTTGTGCACACTTGGTTCTAATGGAGCCTTTTCATTAATTCCCAAATATCCTAGGAATATTCTTTGCTAAGAATTGTTTCCAGGATAGAATGATCAATTTCTTGGACCAAATAATTTTTGGCTTTGAGATCTTTCAACTTTTGGCATTCCAACTCCCTTTGTTGTGCTTCTATAAAAGCTTCCTTTGTAGGAGCTGCTACACCAGATTCAACTACTTGGCAGTATTCTTTTGATCTCAAAAAATTCTTCATCAACATACTCTAGTGGTTATGATGACCATCAAAACGAGGAATAATTGGTTGCATAAAATTGGATTCTGTAGCCATAGGTGAAATGGAAGACATTTTATTGTTGCTATAGGTGGACTTTCAAACTTCACGTGTTTTTACTCACAGGATAAGCAGTGGCTCTCTCTCTCTCTCTCTCTTTTCTTTTTGTGCCTCTGATACCACTGTTACAAATAAAGAACCACTATACAAAAACAAGTTTAAAGGAAGAAATAATATTTTGTTTGCACTTCTACTATTTATTCAGCAGTTAACAAGCCTTTAAATAGGCATAAGACATAAATGGAAAGACCAACAAAATAGCAACAAACTAAACCACTTAACCCAACAAACTAACCCATTAACTTTTCAAGTGAAAAAATTAACTCAACCATGTATTGGAATAATAAAAACAAATCCTTATAATCTAGGACAACTTAATACTTAGATCCTTATAGACTAGGACAACACAACACTCCTACAGGTCTAACAATATGATTATCCTTTCACTTTATATCGTTTTAATATCATTCCATTCGTTTTTCTAAAAAAGAATGAAAGAAAAATCATATTCTTTTTGTTTCCTTTTTTATTACATCATATTTTATTTTTAAAGTTTTAATAAAATATTAAATTTCATCATCGTCTTATTTTTATAGTTTATTTAGTTTTTTTAATTCCTTTATTTTGTGTTGTTCACATCCAACTATTTCTAAAAGCCTTTCTATTTGCTTTCTTTTGTTCATTAAGATTATGTGGTTATAAAAAGAAAAGAAAAGAAAGTAAAGAAAAAGGAAGGTCAGGTTAATGTAGAAGCATTAATAAATTATTTCAAATACAATTTTACAACTTTTGCTATTCCTCTTTATTTAATTGGATTTTCGTATTTCTTATTTAACCTTTAAGTTATTTTTTAACCTTGATCAATAATTCTTGAATTTTTAGACTTTAAAGAATTGAATTCTTGCTTAAGTTTGTTTCAAACTTGAGTATGTCTCATTTTGTTACTAACTTTTACTACGCTATAGAGAGATACATCATCTCAAATATTAGCATGTCTCAAACCATATTTATTGATAATAAAAATTCTATAACCAATACAACTTAACTTGCAATTGTATCCTAAGTCATGCCTAATCAAAACTTTGATCTTTTGTTGTTTAGTATTTAAGATACTTTTTAGTTACAAAATTTTTGAGATATTTATTATCTGATAATCATTAGTGCTCCTTTACTTTGCTTTCATATAATTTCAAACTTATAAATTTATTTTAGTGTTTAAATATTTTATGAATTTTGTTTTCTATATTTTACAATTAATAAAGCAATCCCTTTATATATCTTTTTCTTTTTGAATTTGATTCAAACTTATTATTGTGTTTTTAAAAATGTATGCTTAAGTGAATTTGAATCATATTGCTTCTAATTTTGATCCAACAAGTGGTACCATGGCTATTAATCGTGATGAAAAATGTTCAATCCTATCTTTCTTGGATGCCCAGCTTTTGTTTGTTATGGCTCCTTCATCATATATTGTACTAGATAATGCCTCTGCTTTAGCTTCTCTTCGTATGGTATGATATATTGTTTTGTCTCTCACGCACATGTATATATATAGATACACATACTATAATGTTATACAAACAAATAAGTAGTTTCCTTCTTTAATCTACAATTTATTGATACATTTATTAGGGACATAAGTAGTGTTATGTATTTCAGCTTCGGGTAATACCCAAGAACATATTCACTTAAGCAAATGGTGTAAGTTATTCATTTATCTGCAGGACCGAACAATAATGAAAATTGTTTAACAAACTTTATGAGATCTTGGGTCCATTTAAAGTCCTTTAACTCTTGGTTTCTTTCTTCGTTGTTCTAAGTTATACTACTATAAAAAAATCTATATTTTTGTTGCATCCTTTTACTGTTGCATTTTGGTTTACAATTTCTTTTTTATTTTGAAACATATTCTATGAAGATGCATTTTGTCTTTTTATATCTTATTATTGTTCTCCATTTACGTAGTTATATATTCTCATTATTTATTTTGGACCTTAAGGGTTATTTAAAAGGAGATGTGATTAGTGGGTTATTTTAACTTGACTTGTAACCTTTTTTTGGAAAAATTAAAGGATTTCATTAATAAAGTATTATATATAAACTAAAGTACCCAAAAGATTTAGTATAATATAAAAGGTTAGGTATAGAAAAATAATGCTCCTAGTTTCCAATCTCGTTCCATTTGGTCTAAACTAATGCCCATCTCCTCTTCATAGTTGTTGTAAGATTAAAAGTGATACCCCTAGCTTGTAATATTAGTCGAATTTGAAGAGTAAACTCCCGAAAAACCAACTCTTTGCTTCTACTTTGTTGTCTAAAAACTCAGGAGTTTCAAGTCATAGAAGCCTAACTAACCTTGAGTGTTTTGTAATTCGTATGACTTTCCATCATAATTTTCACCATCCAGTTGATCGTTTCCTCCCATATATCTGTTGGTCTATTTATATTTAATAGTGCCTACAACCAACTTCATATCTTGCTTGTAATCCTGCATTTAATCCAAATGTGTTCTAGATTTTCCAATTCATTATTACAAAGTTCACACATCAATAATTTAATGGTAAACTTAATTTTATCTTTCGTAAGTAATCTGCCATTTATTCCCATCCATAGTACAAAGGAGTATGCTAGTATTATGTCCATATCCCACACCAATTTCGTCCACTTTACTCTTAGTTGTTGATCTTTCTACAGTTTACAA
Source organism: Erythroxylum plowmanianum (assembly GCA_025531925.1). Taxonomy (NCBI): domain Eukaryota; kingdom Viridiplantae; phylum Streptophyta; class Magnoliopsida; order Malpighiales; family Erythroxylaceae; genus Erythroxylum; species Erythroxylum plowmanianum. Next base: position 18,402,310 of record JANVCQ010000009.1, on the reverse strand, counting down.
GTTTTTATGTTAAACTTTCCAGATTTGACAACTATTCACTAACTTCATCTTGTTCCCTTTGATTACATCTTGTTACCCAATTTAATATAATTTCAACACCCTTATAATTGTGGTATGGCTAAGTCCACTGATTGTTGTTGATTAGGTTGCTTACTCAAGTACTTAAGGATGCACCAGGTGTTAGAGTTCCATCACTTAGTATAAAGGTCCCTTGTAGTGCCAATTGTCATGCTAGAATTGTGTTCTGTTGCCATCTCTAATTTTGTGGATCACTAGCCTTTGCCTCCACTCCCTTATGCCTAGAATTTCCCTTAAAGTCCCTGACATGTCCTGTTGTGCTTCAGAGTCCATAAGCTGTAATTTTTAATGAATATATTATGTATCCATTTCATCCAAAAGTCCTCCTTTTCGTTGTATAACCACCATAGATTTTTTGTTATGCAAGCTCTATTGATCTACCTTGCAGAATGTAATCCTTAGCCTCCTTGCTCCTTTAGTCTGCATATTCTGCTCCAACTTTTGCTTTGATTATGCTTAATTTGATATATTCTAAAGGAACTCTCAAAGTTTCCCATCTATTTCATTGTGTATGCTCTTGAGTATTGATAGATCACTTAGCCAGTAATTTGGTAATATTAGTGAGTATTGAATGTATAAGCTGGAGCCTACATCCATAGCTTAGGAACCTATTGCTCCATTGGTTGATTTTCTCATGAATGTACTCTAACAAAAGCTTGCAATTAGCTTCATTTAATCTTCTTTATGATATTAGGACCCCCAGATACTTGAAAGGTAATGTTCAATGGTCAAGGCCTCAATATAAATAACAAACAGGTAAGGGGAAAGAGGACCCCCTTACCTGAGCTATTTCCTATCTTTTAGCAGTTTGGTAGGTTCCCCTTTCACCAAAATAGCCATAGAGGCAGTAATGATACATTCCTCTACCCACTCTTTAAACAAGTTTGAGAAATCTGTAGATTTCATTATATTAAAGAGAAATTCCCAGTTGACTGAATCATAAGCCTTAGCTTTGTCCATTTTAATAGTACAATTTTTCTTCTTCCTTTTTGAATGATAACCCTCTAACATTTCTTGGCATAAGAGTATATTAGTACCCACTGACCTCCCCTTCAAGAAGGCATTATGCTTAGGAATGATCATTTTTTTCCAACCTGGTTCTCAATCTATTTACTAGAATCTTTGTAATTATTTTATATAGGAAATTGCATCAGGTAATAGGTCTAAATTGCTCTATTATTTAGGGATGAGACACACATATTTCTTTTTCCCCTCCTTTAGGGTGATTTTTTTTTGGAAAAACTCTAGCATTGCTCCAACAACTTCTTCTCCCACTGTATCCCAACTTCCATTATACCCATTTGGTCTTAGGCATTTATCAGGTTCATTATAAAAACTACTTCCTTTATTTCATGCCTTCTAAGTTCCCTAACAAGTAGACTTTTGTTCTCACTATCCACCTTCTTAATATCTATAATTATCTCTCCTGGTAAATCTTTTACTTGTGTATTAGCTCCATACTACTTTCTAAAGTTGTCAAAAACAATTCTTTTTTTTTACTCTTTTGATGTTGTATTTCATACTAGTATCATCCACAAGCTCTTTGATAGTATTCTTATTTTTTCTTGCTGAAATGGAACTTATATAATACTTCATGCATCTTCCCCCTTCTTTAACTATGTCATTCTTGATCTCTATCTTTGCAGCATGTTAATGTTGATCAACACTTGATTGTATCTGGAGACCAGATCAACTTCCTCCTTCCTAAGCTGCGTGTCCTCTAAATTTGCTAGGATTATTTTCTAGCACTCTTTAATAGACTGTAGCTTTGTCTTTCAGCTTCTGTTATGGTTTTAGAGATTCCCTGCTCAATTTTTTGTTTCTTCTTCAAGACTTTTAACCTAGTACTTAGAATGTATCCCTTCTATCTAGTAACCTCCACCTTCATCCCTTCTTTTTGTATTTCCTTGAATTCTATGTGTTCCATCAAATGATTGTAGATTCTGAATAGAGCATTTCTCCTCCATTCGTCTGTACCTAACTCCACATCTATATGACTGTGTTCTAAAACATTTGGTTCTTCAAAAGTTGCATTACTAAGAGGGAATTGCTTTATCCACTTTCCATTCACCATATTGCTTTATCCACTTTCCATTCACCATACACCTATCTAACTTTTACATTAAAAACCATTCTCCATCTTGTTTGTTATTCTAGGTAAAGGCATTCCCATGCCACTTCAAGTTAGTCAACCCTGAGCTTCCTACCAACTCCTTTAACTCCCTACAATCTTGCTTCTTCCATCTTCTCCCTCCTCTTGATTCATTTGTTTTGAGAGTAAAGTAAAAGTCCCCTACCACTATTTACAGGACTCTAACGATGTTGCTAACTCTTTCAATCTCTCTCCAAGCACATTGCCTTTGACACATGTAATTAACTGCGTAAATTGTTATGACAACAATCCCCTTACCTGTTACTTTGTTTAAGACCTTACAGTGTATTAGTTAATCATTCTCAAATAGTTTTACCACTTATAATTTCTAAGCATTGTAACCTATTAACACCCTACCATTCATATATTGATCATGACTGGAGACTACCCTTTGGTGTTTATCCAAGAACTATAACCCTTTCTCCAAGTGCTCCCTCTATATTTTGGTTTCTAATAAACCAATAAAATGTGCTTCAGTTTTGTTAATCAACTCCCTAATTGTAAGCTGCTTATTTAAGCTATTGAGCCCCCTAACATTCTAACCTACTTGTATCATTATATATTTCTTCTTTTTGCCAAACCTTTTCCTCTTAGACTTCCTACTCAATCCTAGGGAGATTGAGTTGGTTCTAGGCTTAGAACCTAAAGCTTCCCTACTTTCCAAAATAAAAGCCTTATTGAGTTCTTCTTCAACTTGTATTTTCTCTTTTCAGTGCTTACTTGTTTCCCTTGCCCAACTATATTTTTCTCCCCTTTATTTGTATCCAAATTATTCCTATCCTTAACCTCCTTTTCCTCAACTTCTTCCTTGTTGATCCCTTGAGATTATGTCTTTGTTAGTTCATGTCACATCTCCTTGTAACTTTGATACTTCTCGACTATTTCTCACCAATTTTGTGTCCTCACTGACCTGTTTCATAGATTCTTGTGATCTCATCTTTTCCTTTTCATTATCATATGTACACATATCCTTTTTAACATATGCCACTTTTTTTGTTTCCCTCCTTATAATGGGTTGCAATCCTCCTTATCCACACTCTCATTTGGAACTGCTTCTCTTACTAGATTTGTCTATAAATGAATTGGACCATCTTTCAAATCCTTACTTCCCTCCTGTTGACCATCCTTTCTTTTCTAAACCTGTTTCTCATCTTTTGACTTTAGTCTTCACGTATGAGAAATCACCATGGTATCTTCTACCAATTCACCATTCTTATTAAATCTCATGATTTTTAAATTATTAGGAAGTTTCCTAGAAATGTCAACATCTATTCACACCTTAGCATGTCTAATTCTCCATATTAATTCAGTGTCTTCAATTAGCCCCAAAGGTTTCCCTATTTTACTCGCTATGCAACTCATAGCTTCCATTAACCGATATTCTAAAGGCACCTTCTATATATTGACCTATAACAGTATAGAATCAAGCTTGCTTCTATCTAACTTCACCCTCATCAACCACTTCTTGATGAGTATTGGATGCCCTATCATGTGCCATAGTCCTACTTGCAACACTCTTTGTGCATTCTCTTCAAAATTGAACTTGAAAATGAAGAACTCATCCTCATTCACCACGACATTCTCCAGGCCCTTGTCCTATATGTTTACTATTGGGAACGACAGTCTCTTCTCTAAGAAGAAACCCACAAGTGAGGTTCTCCATTTTTGAGCTCCTTGGTGTAGCACCTCCAGAGGCCTCAGTCCCTTGCAAATTGAAGAGATTACTCCAAAATGAGCTAACAAAGATCTTGTCCCTATCATTTATATAGATTGTGGGATCCCATGCAATTTAACGACATTGGAGATGAAAGTGTTAGCTACTTTGACTGCTGCGAATGGATGACTTAAAGGAACAAAATGGCTATACTTGGTAAGTCGGTCACCATGATCTCAGAATGTCCCTGTAATATTGGAAGACCCTCTATGAAGTCCATGGACACTTTTACCTATGCTCTAGTTGGAATTGGGAGGGGTTAGAGTAACCCTGTTGGACTCAAGGTATCACTTTTGTAGCGCTAACATATATCATAATATAGCACAAATTTCTTGACAGAGTTACGCATTCCAGGCAACCAAAAATTTTGTCGAACTAAGCAAGAGTTTTGTGGTATCCAAAATGATCCCCTATGAAAGAAGAGTGACTCTCGGTCAAAATAGGTGGCAGCAATAAGCTGTTAGGACTCAAATAGGCTCTCCCTTTGAAAAAGCAGTCCCCATCGCATTGCACAAGAGACTTGGTAGGGCTATTTGAAAGTTTTTAAAGTGAGGTTGTATAGAGTGGATCTTGTTGTATTTGGAGTGTTCCCCACCAATCAGCCAAGGGTAAAGATACTGCCAACATATTGATTTCAAGTCTATGAGATAAAGCATCAACCCCTTTATTCTTTTGTCCTAACTTATACTTTATTGTTTAGTCAAAACTCAAGAGTTTTAGAAGACAATGAGCTTGAGCAGATGTAGTAATTCACTATTCTAAAAGGAATTTCATGCTCGTTTGATCAGTCATGATTGTGAAAGTTTGTCCTAAGAGGTATGACCGCCATTTTTGGATGACTTTGATAATAGCTAATATTTCTTTTGCGTATGTGGACAATATGAGAGCTGACCCTTTTAAGGCTTCATTGGAAAAAGCAATCGGCTGCCTTGTTGAGATATAATAACACCATCTCCTGACCTACTAGTGTCGCTTTCCACATCAAATGGCTAAGAAAAATTAGAAAAGCGAAGATAGGTGGGGAAGACAATGCCTCCTTATACTTATCGAAAGTTAACTCTGCTTCCTTTGTCCAAGAAAAGCCACCTTTGGTTAGAAGTTGGGTTAAGGGTGCAACTATTCCTTCAAATACACTTACGAACTTCCTGTAGTACTCGACCAATCATAAAAATTTGCAGACCCTTTTGGTAGTAGTTGACATGGGCCATTCCTTGATTATTTGAATTTCAGAAGGATCCACCATAAATTCCATTTTCAGTCACAATGTGTACCAGATAGTCCACTTGTTGTACTCCAAAGCAACATTTTGACTCTTTATCAAATAATTAGTGGTCCTTTAAGAGTTGTAAGACAGTTCGCATGTGGAAGAGATGGTCCTACCAAGTCTTGTTATATACCAATATGTCATTAAAAAGACTAAGATGAACTTATGAAGATATGGTCTGAAAATATCATTCATTAGGCTTTGGAAAGTAGCTGGTGCATTGGTTAGCCCAAATGGCATAACCATAAATTTGTAATGTCCTTTATGAGTTCAAAATTTTGTGTTTAGAATTTCACACTCTCAGACTTGAATTTGATGATACCTAGACTGTAAATCCAATTTTGAATAGAACCTAGAATTATAAAGTTCATCAAGTAATTCATCAATCAAAGGAATAAGGTACTTATCTTTTACGGTGATTTTATTCAATGCTCAGTATTCCACACAGAATCGCCAAATTTTATCTGCTTTTTTAACCAATAAAATTGGAGATGAGAATGGACTACAACTTATACAGATAAGGCCAGATTGCAACAATTCACAAACCATTCTCTCAATTTCTAATTTCTAGTAGTATGGGTATCGATGTGGTCTGACATTAATTGGTCCACCATTAGGTTATAGTGGAATGCGATGGTCGTGATTACAAATTGGAGGCAGCTGAGTTGGTGCTTCAAATATTTGTTGGTACTCTTGCAGGATATGAACGATGTCTGGTGGATATTGCGTGGCTTCCCTTGCTTCTTTATAGACATTAACTGCAAAAAGAGACTTGGGCTATGAATGTTGCAACAATCTTTAGCTCTTAGCACATTCAATCCCATCCTTTTAGTCCCTTAAAACATATGAGTCTTGCCTTCTTTGTGAAAAGTCATAGTAACTTTCTGGTAATCCATCTCGACCGATCCCAAAGTCGTTAACCACCCCTAGGACAAGTGAACATCTTGCTACTGGTAGAACATAGAAGTCAGCTTGAGTGTGGCACCCTTGTATTTTGAGGGACAACACTTGACATTTTCCCATGCAATCAATCTTTGCTTTGTTTGCAACCATAACCTGTAAGGGTTGCTTATGAGTTACGTCCAATCCACATTGTTTCATCAAGGCTTGGTTCACGAAATTATGAGTGCTACCACCGTCCACCAGAATCGTAACATCCTTGCCTTTCATCTTGCCTTGAAGGCATATAGTTTAAGGATGCTCTATTCCTCAATTTCAAGTAACTCATCTTTCTCTTGATGATCATTATGAGCTTCAATTGGTATGTCCACCTCTTCTTCTACATCTTCTATTACAAAGAGTTGAGGGTGTCGAAACCTATGGCTAGTTGTGAATTGTTCATCATAGTAATAGCCAAGCCCCTTCTCTCATCGTTCACAGGCTTCTTAACTTGTAATCCTATTAAAAGACGTAGGATTGTTACTAGTTACAGATAGTGATTTAAAGGTGGGTGGTGGTCCTAAGATTCCCACTGGGTTGTTGACACTTGTTTTAGACGAAATTCTAGTTGTAGGAGATCTTAGAAAATTTACTCCCTTCTTCTGCAAGCCAGTTTTTTCTTCCACAAACGGGCCACGCCAATCACATCTTGCAAGGAACGTGGCTGTTTTAGTTTTACATCTAACCGATTCTTGCCCTTGAGTCCTACAACAAAACAACCAATCAAGAAATTTTCAGGTAACTCATCAACTCCATAGGAGAGCCTTTCGAATTCTTCCTGATAAGCTGCAACGATGGTGACTTGCTTCAATCTCGTAAGTGCCTCGGAGGGGTCCTTATAATCTGTAGGACCGAAAAGAAGCAGTAGGGCCTTCGTGAATTCTACCCAAGTCAGGGGTCCTTTAAACTTAGCTAATCAGCTATGCCATTGGAAGGCAATACTCTCATGGTGGAAGGAGGCTAACTGAATGTTTTGCTCCTCCGCTGCTTCTTTGAAATCGAAATACTATTCTACCTTATAAACCCATCCTTACGGGTCTTCTCCATCAAATTTTGGGAAGTTGAGTTTGAGATGGTGGTTGTTTTGGTTACCAAAGGGTTGAGAGTGATTTGTTTTTAGTTCGTTGAATGGGTGAGATGATGCGCTTGGTGCAAAGGGATTGATGTTGGGATTGGTGGGGTGAGTTTCCTGTCTTGATCCTAAGTTTTGGAGTTTGGTAAAGATGGTTTGTAGTGTGGAGTATACCTCATCAATGCTGGAGAAATTCTGCATTGGATTGATTTCCGGTTGCCATGTCAAGCCTCACGTGCTCTAATACCACTGATAAGAACAATTTTCAAAGAAGGAACAGAAGAAAAAGAAGAATCTAAGAGACTATGTTGAAATAAAGAATCTAAGAGACTATGTTGAAACAATTCTTGTCATATCCCTCTTACTCACTTACAATGCTTTTTATAAGCTATTTATTCCAACTGTAAGAATAATGGAGAACGTGGTTCCTACTTTGAAGGCCAACATTTATCTAGTTACAACAGAAAATAAAGCAACAATCAAGACTGAGTCATACATCCCTTCATCTTCAAATCACGAAACAACGCCCTGCGCGTTCCAGCCAAGCTACAGCCACGTTCCTATCAGGTTGTTGGGGGTTTATCTTTGGTTGATTGATTGGAAGGCTGTCTGTTTGGTCGGGGGGAACAAAATTTTCTGGAAAGATGAGTGGGCGAGAGAGGTGGGAGACATTGCAAAAATTCTTATTTTGTATGCGAAAGGATTTTAAATGTGTTAGACGATTTCAAATGTCCCATGTAATTTAACGAATTGAGTCTTATGAAACGTACCCAAGATAATGGTTATTGGATATTACCGAATGGGTCTCAATTGGGTCACAGAACCTTTTCCTCTCTCTTCCACTTACCAAAGGACGTGTTCTTTGGTCATGGTATATAAGTTGGAAAAACTTATGAAACGTGTAATCATTCTTAACCATTGAGAAAATCAGAAAAGAAAGAAGACAAGAGGAAATAAAGTGTTTAACGAATTCTCTAACGAAACAAACACGAGATCATGGATATAGGTATGTCGAAATCTTTCGATCCGATAATTGTTTACAATTGGTATCAGAGCCACGGTATTGCATGATCTGTATTCTACCGTTTTATGAATGATTGTGTTTTGTTCGTTTGATTTTGTTCTGTATTTGATATCGAAACCATCGCATGTTCTGATGTTTTTCGGTTTGATGTTCATAACATTGTCACTGTTTAATCGAAATATAATGGCAATGTATGGGTTCTGTGTTTGCTCTTAGAGAAATACAGATTGTTGTAAAATTTTGAGAAATGAAAACGACAGTGCAGTTATTATACGATTGTCTGTTAAGGTTTAGATTAAGGGAAATATATACAGAAGAAAGAACCGAAATTGCTTCATGTTTATATGGGTTATGTTTGTTGCGTTTCTGAAATGTTTGGTACTGCCTTCTTTCATGTTGTGTTTTTGTTCTGTTCTTCAATATCCATGCATATCCGAAGAATGATTTTCGGTTTAATGGTGGAAAGAAAAACGAAACTCATGGTTTAGAGAGAATCGAAAGATCAATAGGTTGGAATGGTTTTTGGTATAAAGAGAAATCAAATACAAGAGATGCTCTTCGTAAGGCTTCGGATGTTTTGTGGTATAAAGAAAAAGAGAAATCCAAAGCATCGTAGGAAAAGGAAGAAGAGAAGAAGAAAGAAGAAAAAAAACCCAGAAACGTTGAAGAAGACGATGAACAGCGTTTGACGCGTGCAGTGCATGCGCCAGCCGCTGCATCGTTCTGCAACGAGCACGCGCCAGACGAAGCCTAGCACAGACGTAGGCATGGCCCGTGCAACGCACGCGCCAGACGCTGCGTCTGCGTCATCAGAAGCTGGCGCGTGCTCTACACATGCCAGACGGGCTTCCAAGCCCAATAAGTAACTTCTGGACTGATTTTTTAGGCCTTCGAGTTATTAAGGGACAATCTTTTGGGTTAACTAATAATTTTGGCCTTTAAACCCAAAATAAAAAATTTATTTTAGGATGGAACATAAGGGATTTTTAATTCATAATTGATTTATACATAATGTAATTTTAGAAATTAGTGCCA
>JANVCQ010000009.1:18340688-18362781 GCA_025531925.1 Erythroxylum plowmanianum | reverse complement strand
CATGAATTAAGAGTCAAAAAGTGCATTAACAACCATGAAAGTGTAGCCAATTATATATTAAACTTGGGCTCAATCAACAGGATAACACAATCAATTTCTGACGAGAGAAAGAAACAACAAAAAATACACTTAACTGAGGTTGTTGGTATCGATGTTACCTCCGAACTGGTGTCAGGATGTCTAGCCCTTCATGGGTCTCTCCCCAAAAAAATGCTTCAGTCACCCACATTGAATAACCCAGCGGAAACTCCCTAGCGGCGCCTCCCTCTCTTCACATTGAATAACCCAACCGAAACTTCCTAGCAGCGCCTCCCTCTACTCTCTGCACTACTATTCTATTTTTTTTGAATTAGTTGTTGGTCCACTAGTACTATTCATGTCCATTTAAAACCTACAGCTACTTATGGAAAATGTCTACATTCACTTACAATGTCTGCTTCCTTGCTTCCGTGGTGTGTCGTCATCTAATGCTCTGTTGCTGTGTTCCTTCTTGTGTTGCCTACCATTTTGCTTCTTGTTTTAATCCACCTTATCGCTGCATTTTGTTTCTTCCCAGTAGCCTCTTCTCATCCTCTTTTACTGCCGTTTTTCTCAATTTCTACTGCATTTTCATCACATTGCATAGGTTGCTTATGAAATTTCCATACACAGTCATGAGTAACTTCTTTGTGTTTTCATTTTTTGTTCTTCTTGTCTTTTAATTTTCTTCTTCTTGTTTCGTGAAGATGAGTGAAAATTAATCTTCGAAATATGGCCCAAATATCGTGCTTTTAACTTACTTTAACTTTTTTGCTTCCGAATTGTGCCTAAAATCATATATGAGTCAAAGTGAGAATCTTAAGCAATTTAATGTCATTAATCGGTAAGTATTATAAAATAATTAAACAATCAATTAAGTGTCCTTGGGCAAAACATTAAAATTAAGCTCATTGACCTAAAACATTTACTCATTTCCCATATGTTTCAAGAGTACATAATCTTAAACAAAGATGAATGACTTTTAAAAATCATAGTATGAAGTCAACATTCCAAGCTTTTACTCATGATCAATCAACATTCATCATCTTCAAAAACTGAGCAATTTAATGGTAAACTAGGAAATTGTGTTTAACTAAAATATATCAATAGGTACACTCATCACCATTCATGATCATGTCATTCCACAACTTTGTATATCATTTAATTTCTCCACCACTAATGTTCACATAGAAAATCATAGATCAAAGGACTTTTCAAGGTTATAATGTGGGCAACGGTGAGGTGATAAAGAACCACGGGCATTTAAAAGACAAGAACAGAAGCATACATGGTGTGATCAGCATCGAGGAAGCCTAGGACATGACTTGCATGGACATGAGCTTGCAAAAGGAGGCTTAAGAGCTGAAATTGGATCAGATTTGAAGTCTGAATGTGCAAGGCAAGGGGTTGAACGAAATTTCCATATCAAAGGCCCAACGTTCAAGTCTAATGTTCCTAAAGATCCATTATAAGATGTTGGAGGCCTAATGACAAGAGCTAAGGCCAAAGCAATGAAGCAAGCATTGAATTGTTTAATCCAAAACCTTCAAGAGATAGAGCCCATGTTGTTGAGTCAGATTTCATCTCATAATGGTCCAAGAGGCATTGTCCTACTCCTTGAAGCCCAACATAAAGTGTCCAAAGGCCACATGGAGTCCAATTAGGAGAATTCACTTAAAATACTAAGTGATAACCATGTGTCACTTAAAAATTAGGAGAAGGACGTGATCTATAAGGTCCAATATGTTCAGATCATATTTTAATTAGTTTCCTTTTTTCCCTTGAAATAAGGTCATTTAGACAACCTTTCCAAGTTTATTTTGTTTCCTTTTAGGGATTGATTTGTTTCCTTTTATTTAGTTTCTTCTTTAGGACATTAAGTTAGGAACTTTTTCTTATAAATAGGCATCCTCTATATACTTTGAAAAGGGATTTTCATTAAGAAATAATATTTAGTATTATTGAGAGCATTCTTGCTTTCTTTGGATCTTTAAGAACACTTGACTTATCGAAAGAGTGGTCTTCCTTTGTGGCGTCCCAAGGTTAGAGTTCTAAGAGACAAGTTCTTGTAGGGTTATTTCAATTGACCAACATTCTGGATAAGGTTCTAAGAGACAAGCTCTCTTAGGGTTCTTTCCATTGACCAACATTCTTCTAATCTCCCTTTTTCTCTTTGTGTTCTATTTTTATCTTTTCAATTTTGTTTCTTGTGATTCTGTGTATTTGCTTGATTTTGCTCGTTCCCAAGTACGGTTCCATCTTATTGAAGGTTCTCTAGGAGAAGTTCTTGTTAGTTCTCACCATATGAGGTGAGATGTATTTAGGTTAATTAGCATAAAAGCCATTAAACATATTTCAATGATTTGTTGTTTTCAAACCTCTCCTAGAAACTATTAATTATGGGTTACTAATTAACCCCAATTTTTTCTTAAGTAGTGTTTAATCAAGATACGATCGTTAATTAAACCTAACCACCGAATAACCTAGGATATGATCTATAGATTTAAATGGGTAGTAGCATTACGAATTAGAAAAATAAATTAACCAAGATAATAACCACATACAATGCGTCATTTAACCTAGATTATGTTATCCGCAATGATTACGAAACATTTGTCGCTATACATGAATTTGAAATATAATAATTACATATTTTATCGAATTCCACCAATGGGTTTGTAAATAAACTATCCAATGAACGTATTATAATCATTTTTTCACAATACCCAAATCCAAACACCTAAGATAACATAAACAATTTCTAAAGAGAGAATAAAACAAAGAAATACACTTAACCCAGGTCATTGGTGCCGATTTTAGCTCTGAATGGGAAGCTACCCCTCTATGGGTCATGGTGGAGAGCTTACCTCCCTCTTCGTGCTCTCCCAAAGCTCCCGAAGGTCCCTCATGATTCAGCCCAGTCAAAACATCTCTCTTCTTTTCTCTCGGTCGAAACTCACCAAAACTTTCATAAAAAACCTTTTTTGCCGTCACTCTTTGCTTTTATTAAAAACCTAGATTTAGGTGGTGAGGTGTCCCTCTCACGCTTGTGAGTTATCTTTCATAGGTTACCATTTATGAGCGTGAGCACAACCTGCATTAGCATGAAAAATAACTCACGCCTATGCACACCATGTATGCAAGTCGTATTGTTTCATGATGTGCTATTGTATTAGCGTTGGTCTTCTACATCTATTTTGCTCCTTCCAAGCTATTGGGTTGTTTTATTTGGTAGCTTCTTAGTTGTCTTCTTTTGGAGTGAATATGTTTTCTTGTTGTTCTAATTTTCTTCTTCTTACTCCATGAAGACAAGTGAATATCAATCTTCAAAAAATGGCCCAAATACCACACTTTCGACTCATTTTAATTTCTTTGCTTTTGAATTGTGCCAAAAATAACATATGATTCAAAGTGAGTATCTTAAGCAATTTTATGTCAATAATCACTAAATTTTATGGAATAATTTCATAATCAATTAAGCACCTATCATTGCAATTTGATATTTGACATTTATTATTTAATTAATAAAGGAATTCTTTATCTTTATGTATTATGTTAATTACAATTGATGTTTTAATACTAAAGGTAAAATCCCTAGAATAATTACTGTATAATTGAAATTATGATGAGATCATAATTATGAGATTCAATTTACATTTATGTATTATTCTTAAATGTTCCTAGTTGTAGTTTCATCAAGACAGGATATTGATGAAACGATAAAACTAGCACACATTATGTTTCTTTCTTATAAGAAAGTAATTGAAATTATAAATTAAAGTATGAAGATACTTAAACTAATAATGTGGATGTTTATTAGTGATTGATAAAGTTGTTCTACCTTATTTAAATTTAGTTGTTTTTTTAGCAAACCCAAGATCAACTATTTTCAAATGGGATCCTAGCTAACTAGGAAATTATTTGATAATTTTTTGATTGAAAAGTGGGACTATTATTTTTAATAAAATAATGGAAGTAATAAAATATTCATTAAGGTCCTTATTTTATTTAATTTTTGAGTACAAACTAATGCTTGATCATTTATATGATTCGGTTATAAATCAAAAGATAAGTATCAATTTGACATTAAGGAGGATCATGGATGCTAACAAGCTAACTGGATATAACTTCTTAGATTGGTTTCACAATTTGAGAACTTTTCTCAGGAAAGAAAAGAAGTATATATTCTTGACACTACTGTTCCACTAGTGCCTACTTCAGATGTAACTGATAATGCTTGGGAGAGATATCAATGTCTTATTGATGATGTAGAGCACGTTATATGAGTGATGTTGGCTAGTATGTCTCTAGAGCTTCAAAGGTAGCATGACAATATGGATGCTTCTTCTATAATTATGCATCTCAAGGAGTTATTTAGTGCATAATGCAAGGTGAAGAGGTATCAATTCTCCAAGGCATTATTTCAATGCAAGATAGAAGAAGGATCTTCAGTGAACCTACACATATTGAAGATGATTGCGTATATTGAAAAACTAGCCCAATTAGGTGTTGTCATAGATTATTAACTAAACATTGATTTGGTGCTAGGTCTCTTAGTTTAAGTTTTTCATAGTTTGTTATGAACTTTCGCATGAATCAAAATGATATGCCATTATCTAAACTATTGAATATGCTCAAGACTACAGAGGGGTGCCTTAAGAAGGAATTTAGTTCTATTGTTATTATGGATTCTTCTAAAAGAAAGAAAAAGGGCTCTAAGAAGAATAATAACAAGAAACATAAGGCTTCTATTAAAGTAGTAAAGTCAAAAGGTGGTGTTAAGAAGAAGAGCAATGACAAGGGCACATGCTTTCACTATAAAGTCAATGAATGTTGGAAGAGGAATTACCTAGTTTATCTAATTACCTTAAAAGATAAGAAGCTTAAGGAAGTTGTCCCTTCAAATATATTTATGATTAAGATCAATTTTTCTACTTCTGTTCCATATTATTAGGTATATAATGGATGTGGTTCTCATATATGTAATAACATGTAGATGTTATCATGGAGTAGATTGTTGAAGGAACACGAAGTGGACCTACTAGTGGGCAATGGAGTAAAAGTTGCTGAATTAGCTGCAAAAACTTGTAGTATAGCTTTGCCTTCTAGCCTTGTACTAGAACTAAATAATTGTTATTATGTTTTGGTTATTACTAGAAACATCATTTCTATTTCTTATTTATATTTGAATGGATTTGTCTTTATTATTAATAATAATAGTTATTCTTTTTATAAAGATGATGTTTATTATAGATCTAGATTACTTACAAATGGATTTATATGAGTCAAATCTTGAAAAGCCAATTCTTAAACATAAATAGCAAGAAAAGAAATTTAAGTGACCAAAATCCATCTTATTTATAGCATTGTAGGCTAGGTCATATGAAAAAAACTAAAATAAAAAAATTACATAAAGAAAGATATTTGGATCCTTTTGATTGTGAATCATATGATCAAACTACCCTTTAGTGGAAAGGGAAAATGTGTTAGTGAGTTGCTAGAGCTTATACATTCATATTTATGTATGCCTATCTCTACTAGTGTTAGAGGTAGGCTCTCATATTTCATTACGTTCACAAATGGTCATTCTAGATGTGGTTATGTGTACTTAATAAAAAAAAGTCTAAATCCTTTGAAAAGTTCAAAGAATTTAGACTAGAAATTGAGAAAATTTGTAAAAATATTAAGAAACTTAGATTAGATAGTGGCAATGAATGCTTAGATCACAAGTTTCTTAGTTACTTAAAAGAGAATGTGATTCTCTCACAATGGACTCCTCCTGGAACTCAACAATATAATGGAGTATCTAAGAGGAGAAATCATACTCTATTAGATATAGTATGTTCCATGATAAGTTATGCAATCCTTCCTTTTTGCTTTTGGGATATGCCATTGAAACTAGTCCTTACCTTCTAAATAGAGTTCCATCCAAATCAGTTGTCACCACATCATATGAGATATGGATAGGTAGAAGACCAAGTTTGTCATACTTAAATAGTTGGAGATGTAATGCTTATATAAAGCATTAAATATTTAATAAACTTCAAGCAAAATCAGATAGATGCAAATTTGTGGGGTATCCAAAAAAAAGTATCGAATATCGATTTTACCTTCCTCTTAGGCAAAAGGTGTTTGTCTTAAGACATGCAACATTCTTAGAAAGAGAATTTATTCTCAAAGAAAGCAGTGAGAGTGAGGTAGAACTTAGAGAAGTTCAAAAGCCATAATTCACATCTAGATGTAACAAAAACCTCTAGTTGATACAAATGATGTATAACTAAGGGTTCAAGATACACATAATCAGTGATGCACTACTAGGATACGTCATCCCCCCTACTAGATTAGATTTATATATATAAAAGTGGAAGGATAACGTAACACTTGTATATGATGAACCTACTATTTTTAAAAAAGTAATATTTGACATTGATTTTTTAGAATGCCATTAAGCTATGAGATTTGAAATATAATCAATGTACATTAACTACGTATAGACTTGGGTGGATGCACCTGATGGTATTGTACCTATTAGATGTAAGTGGGCTGTTAAGAGAAAAACTAACATGGATGGTAATGTTTATACGTACAAAGCAAGGTTAGTGGCTAAATGTTACAAACAAAAACTCGTAGTTAATTTTAATGAAACCTTTTTATCTATATCTATGTTAAAATTCATAAGGATCTTATTGACTATAGCTATATATCATGATTTTGAAATTTGGTAGATGGATGTCAAAATGACATATCTTAATGGGAATTTGCAGGAAGATGTGTATATGACACAACCTGAGGGTTTTGAATCTAAGAGATTTCCTAATCAATTATGTAAGTTATAAAAGGCTATTTATGGACTTATGCAAGCATTACGGAGTTGGAATATCTATTTTGATGAGACAATCAAAGAGTTTGATTTTACCAAAAAATGCGAATGAACCATGTGTCCATAAAAAGGTTAGTAGGAGTGCAGTCATTTTCTTAATGCTATATGTGGATCACATATTGTTGTTGGAAACAACATACTAATGCTTCAATCTGTAAATATTTGGTTATCCATGAACTTCTTCATAAAGGATATAGGAGAAGCAATCTGGGAATAAATATTTGTAGAGTTAGATCAAGGAGGTTGCTTAGGTTATCCCAATCCACGTACATAAACAAAGTGCTAAATAGGTTTAGCATGGAGAATTCCAAGGGGATTCTTACCCATGTCATATAGGATTTCTCTCTTACAGAGTATGTGTCTTAAGACATAAGAAGAGAGAAATAAAATGGATCAAGTTCTATATGCTTCGACAATTAGATCAATCATTTATGCAATGCTATTTACTAGAAAAGATGTCTCTTATGCTTTGAGCATAACAAGCAGGTTTTAAGCCAAGCCAGGTGCGCTTCACTAAACAATTGTGAAAAACAACTTAAAGCACTTAAAAAGAAGTAAAGATGTTTTCTTGGTCTATGGAGCATTTGAATTAAGAGTTCAAGGATATTCATATGCTAGTTTTCAATTAGATCCAAATGATAGTAGATCATAATCAAGGTACATCTTCACTCTAAATAGTGGTGGATTAAGTTGGAAGACTTCCAAATAGCCAACCATTGCAGATTCTACAACTAAAGCATAGTACATTTTAGTGTCAGAGGTAGCAAAAGAAGTGATTTGGATAAAGTATTTCATCACTAAACTTAGAGTGGTTCCTAGAATTGTTAAGCCTATAGTATTATACTATGACAATAATGACGCTTAGAACCAAGGTCACGTCTGTGGTACAAATATGTACTCAGGAAGTTGCATTCGATAAGGAAGATAGTGGAGCATAAAGATATAATATTGGAGTGAGTTCCCACTAAAGAGAATCTTTTAGATCTTCTTACTAAGCCATTCTATTAGAAGAGACATGATCAAAAAATGGATGGATATGATATTAGATACGTAAGCAATTGACTTTAGTGCAAATAGGAGATTTTTATTATATACACTTATAGTCAATCGATTAGTTGCAATTTGATGTATGACATTATTATTTAATTAATAAAGAGACATTATTATTTAATTAATAAAGACATTCTTTATCTTTATGTATTATGTTAATTAAATTTGATGTTTTAATACTAAAGGTAAAATCCCTATAATTATTATTGCATAATTAAAACTATGATGATATTATAATTATAAGATTCAATTTACATTTATGTGTTATTCCTAAATGTTCCTAGTTGTAGTTTCATCAAGAGAAGATATTGATAAACGGTAAAACTATCACATATTATGTTTCTTTTTTATGAAGAAAGGAATTGATCTCATAAATTAAAGTATGGATATACTTAAACTAATATGTGAGGGCTTATTAGAGAATAAGTAATTGAATTGAACTGACTATGAGGATCCTAAATGGAATATTACTTATGTATTTGTGGATTTTTTATAATGATTGTCGTATAATTGATCCTTAGACTTATGATTATTAAGGTATTTCATATGAGCATTATTAATGTTACTTATGAACCATCCTAGGATAATTCAATCAGTAGTACTTAGATGCAGTGTAACCTATATGTAGATAGTTGAGTAAGTCAATAAAGAATTCATCACTCTAAAGTAATTAGAGAGAATGTTTTATTGTTCTTGATTAGTAGTGATTCATGAGATTCTTTGGCTAGAGTCAATTGACATTTGAAAAGGTATTTTCAAATCAATTATTAATTAACAAGAACGGAGATGATTGGATACAAAAAACTAGACACTATATCTATAGTATGTCAAATTGGAACATTAGATGACAAGAAGATTAAATTATACATCTTAACCATGCATGGATAGGTTAAGACAAATCACTTTGACATTTTTTATAATTGGGTGATCATGATATGTTGCTAGACATCAATCTTAATATATGATTATAAATTGTTTAATTGGAGAATTATAGATAAATTAAAAGGATTTCTAATTTATCTAATTCTAATTATGAATTAGAATTATGATTTATAATCATTTTATCACTAAAGGCCCAAATTTGTCGCAAAAACTTTTTATCTATGATAAAAATTTGTCGCATGAATCATCACAAAATCACGATAGCAAAATATTATTGACAAGGTTTTTACAAAATCGTTGCAAATTATATTTTACTTTGATCTCGGATATATCGCTAAAAGAGATAGGTGAGGATAAAATAAATCATCTCCAACAATATTTTGGGACACTTTCTTTTCGTGGATAAACGTTATAAGCTACGTTATTGTAGATGTAGTTAATAATGTTTTGTGACGATTAAGTTTTCATAGCAAAGTATATTTAGCAACGGTTTTTAGATCGTAAATAAAAGTTAGTGGCAACCGTTTAAGGAACATAACTAAAAAGTTTTGGTGACGATTTTATAATCGTGGCCAAATCTTTTTAGCTACAATTTTTGATTTAATTTTTAAAAATTATTGACAACGTTTCACGAACGTAGTTAAAAATTTTTGGTGACGAATTTTGATTTTTTACTAATTATTCATATTAAAAGATTTTCATTTAATTATAATTATTGGTAAGACTTTAAATCTATCTTATTGTTTGTAATATTTAGAATTTTTGATTTATAATTAATTAAACAAAAATAAAATAAAAACAATTAAAAATTAGAAGCATTTTATATAAAAAATATGTTATTAAATGTTAATTACAAATGTTAACAAAAAGACTTATGTACAAACTAAGACTCATTTTCAATGTCATTATTACTTACATAACTAACTTTTGTTCATTATGTTCTAACTTTTCTTCATTACATGGTAACTTAGCGTTAAGCGACTGGTTCTTCTCTTGAAGCATCGTTACATGTGCTGGTCGTGATGAAGATAAACCAATTGGCTTAGGGTCATACCGAAGACCTTTGATTTAGCCTGATCTAGTACTAAGGACATTGTTGCAAATGTCATCTGTGTTTGGCTAATTTCCGTCAGACAATGATCTTTGCAATAACTCTTGCATTTTATTATAAAATTTTAAAATAATCAATATTTAATTCATATATTATTAGTTATTACTACATAAATAAATAAATTTAAAATTAAACAAAATTTTATACTTACATAATTATTCTGTGCTTCTTCAGATTTCCAGCCTTCACCTTCCTTGTAGTTTGTCAGGTTGTAGAGAGTGATCCTATCACACTCTTCTCCATGTTGTTTCTTTTGACTATGTTTTATATAAAAAAGAATTGAAACATAATAAATAAAATCAAATTTACTGATATAATTATAACTTCTAAACAAAGAACTTATAAATTTATTTCGTACGACAAAAAATGATTTGGAGCCTTGATTGTGAGGAGTTTTTCCCTTTTTTCTCTATTAACCTTGGCTTTCTTATACTTTTCCTAAATAAAGATAGGAAATAGTCATTAAATTATGTAACAAGATTAATTGACGCAAATGTGAAGAGAAAGAAGATAAACCTTAATGTTGGTAGAGGCCCAATAATAACACATTTAGCTCCAATTTTACAGAGTCACTTGTTAGGCAACATGTCTCCTTGCCTCCTCATTTGAAGTAAAAGACTTTTAGTATTTATGTAGTCGATAATGATAATCCTTAGCCCTTTGTTCCAACGATGAACTCTCACATATTGAAACTTTAGGGTTCTCGATATTGATGATATTATGCTTCATTTGTAAAGAACAAGTAAAAGTTAAATTAATCTTTAAATAAGTAAAACAAAATTGAATATAATCAAATAAATTGAAAAATTACCAAAAATTTGTCCAAAATATTTTGTAGCAAGTTGTCTTCCTTCAACTACTTGGCAAGTTAAAGACAAGGCAATTTAATCTTGACAATGACTCCTCACTCACTAAATAATTTTGCTGATTGAATTTTATCAACAGGATGACCTTGTGAGGTATCAATATGCACAGACAACTTGATGTTCATTGCAATAGTTATGAGTTGCAACTCATAAACTTTAATAATACCTATAACTCTTTTTTTGATGCCAATATTGAAACCTAAAAAATAATGATAAGAAAAGACACATTAAGCATGTAAACATATATTTGAGGATAAGTGTAATTATAGGTGGTAAAGATTAACATACCTGAAGATCCCTCAGCACTGGTGAGGTAGATAGAGATTGTTGTTGACTGGCCTCATTGGTGGATAAAGTTAGTTGTTGTTATTGGATAGAGTCAGATTAATTTGGTTGTTTTCGGGGAGGAACATCTTCTCTAGTTGCCACCTTCTTTCCCTTATTTCTACTATGTGCCATTATATTGAATATCTATAATGATATTATTAAATGATTTTCCAATATAAAATAAAACTAATTGGAGTAACAACATAAAGAACTTGTCAATTTTTTCCTTAAATCATTTTAGAGCATTTGACAAAACATGAACAAATCATAAATCATAATTAAAGATGATTGTATCTTTGACCACTTATTTTGAATCACATTAGAAACATTTCTTACGTGTTCCATTCATTATTTTTCATTATTTGTTAATTGTATGAATTTGGCATGTGAAGGCTGTGGCTATGGCTAAGGTTGTAGTTGTGACATACCTTCTTACTTCTTCTCTTTATGCCAAACCAGAGGTTATCGATTATTGCTCATTTAATTTTGGTCTACTATGTATATACACACCATATTCATTTTTCTATTCTTCATTCCTTATATTTTTCTCAACCTTAATTACTTAGAATTTCTAGAGTTGGAGAGATCTTTATGAAAATTCGTCCTTTTATGGTTGGTTAAAACAAACAATGTATAACTTAAAAACTTTACAAGTCTTGATTTTTCTTTGTCTGTAAATAACACATCTAACAAATATAAAGAAAATTTGAATCATATTTCAGAAATCAACATTAATATGGTTGTAGTTTCTTTCAATAAGGAATTTGTTACATATATTGGTACTATTGTTACCAACTCTTTACAAATTTTATTACACGCTTATAAAATGAAAGTAAGCATTAAGTTATTTAGTGATGTGCATTCCATGCAATGGAGGCATTTTTTGCTTTAACCAATATAGTAACAATAAGTGCTTAAACTAATATAGTAATAAGAAGTGCTTCGATGATCTAAACTTATGAACAATTTAAACATACTTCATAGCATAATTAAAAGCATCTTATACACAACCCTTATTCCAAATGCATTTTGACTTCCTATAACACATTAGGTACAAATAAAACAAAAAATAACTTCAAACAAAATGTCTAACTCTCCTTTTATATGTATATAGATAAATGAATTAAGCATAATGAAATACATTGCTTTTACAAAATGAAGCATAATGAAATACATTGCTTTTACAAAATGAAGCATAATGAAATACATTGCTTTTACAAAATGAAGCATAGTGAAATACATTGCTTTTACAAAATTTCTAAGAAAAAGCTAGAATCAGAGACTCCCCTTTTATATATTTGTAAAAACTTAATTTTAAAACCTCCTTTTACTTATAAATGATTGTCCCTAGCCGATGGAGAACTATTATTAGGTTGTAGAATTGCTAATCATAAGTTAATTAAAATGGTGGCTTATCAGTTTTCAAACAAATAAAGAACAATCCTATATGAATAACTTTTTTACCTTCAGTCATCATTTTCAAGATCTTGAAAAATCATCATCATTAATTGCATTATGATTTGACTCTTCATTACTATTATATTAGGCCATATGATTCATCCTCAATATAGTCTTCATCTCTTTCTATGATAAGATTGGCTTGTAGTTCATCCACTTGTATTATATTGAGATCAACATCTCTCATATGGAATCATGATATGTATGCATCTTCTATTTGAATGGCTTCATTATTCAACTTCGATTCAATCTTTCGATATACTTTATCACCATCCTCACCGATTAGACCATTGTCCCTTTCACAAAAATTGAAGAGATTTTAGTGTCGAAACTTTTGAACAACCTTTCAATTACTGCCCAATCCAATATCATTAAGGTAGAAAACTTACTTCACTTGACTTGTAAGGACAAAAGAGTGATTATCATACCATGCCTTACTAACATTGATGCTAATAATATTCCCATTCACCTTCATGTTAGCAAGATTAAACTATTTGCACTTAAAAAGAGTAACCTTTTTATCCTTGATGAAATGCAACTACATTATTTCAGAGATGACACCATAGAAGTCAATAAAATTGTTGTCATGACATCCCTCAACAGTAACCCCATAATTTTGGCTTCTAAGTCAATTGTCTCGATCTTGTATGTGAAATATAACCCTATTAACAATGCAACGTATATATATTTTTCAACATATATGAGGCCCACATGTCAAAGAATATATTGCTATTGTCACCTCTTACATGTTACAGTTATATAACCATATCATCTCTAGGAAAAAATGAAATGAAAAGTTAATATAACATACAAGTTGTCATAAGTTCATAATATTCCATCAATATATAACTTACTCGAGTCCTAAACTATGATAGAAAATTAAGCTTATGTCTTTCTTCAACGTTAACAATCATTTTGCTTTGAGACGATCATTTGTGCTCTGTATTTCAAAAAGTAAATAGAGAACAGGAAATATAGATTGAATCACAAATTTTAAATATGAAAATTTGAATCAAAAGTAATATACATACCCCATATATATGTCAACTTCCTCACAATTGTTCAGAATATACCAATGGACAATTTCAAATTCGTCTTTAGTTAGCCCAACATATTTTCCGACACTAAGTGGCCTAACTTTTTGGGAGAAAATTGATAAGCCACCTTCTTGTTCAAAATCAAAGTTAGGTTCTAGTATATTAATTCTTGTCTCAATGTCATTTAAGTACATCAAACAAAATGTCAAGCATTCATTTGCTATATAAGCCTCTGTAATAGACCTTTTAGGTTGAGCTCTATTACGTACATAATGCTTAAGAGAATATAAAAACCTAAAAAAATATAAAGCATTAACAATTTTTAGTAACTAATAACTTTACAAAAAGTAGAAGTTAATATAAATTGTCTTCCAATCGAGAACATCCATCGAAATTGAACTGGTCCACAAAGTTTTGCTTTGTATAGTAAGTGAATTGCTAAATGAACCATAGCATCAAAAAACGATAGGGGGAATACTAGTTCAAGTTTACATAGAATCAAAGCTATCTCTTTTTCCATTCTGTCAAGCTCTTCAACTTTAAGTGTCTTATAACATAATTGTTTAAAAAAATCAACCAATTGACCTAAAGTTATGGACACATCCTTTGACAAACAGCCACTAATTTCAATAAGAAGTAATCATTGTCGAAGTACATAACAATTATGGCTTTTTAAACCCAACACTTTTCCCTCTTTAGCATTTACACAACGGACTATATTAGATGCATACCCATCAGAAAACTTGAATGTTTTAAGAACTTGACAAAAAGATTGCTTCTCCTTTTTTGACATATTGTAACAAGCAAGTGGAATAATGTATGACTCATCATCTCTTATTTTCAAATACAAATCTTTTCTTATATTCATGTTGAAACATCCCACCACCATAAGGTACATATACAAACATTTAAGAACATTCAAGTACATATCCTATGATAATGGCATGGTAGAGCAAAACAAATCCAACTTACACATGACATCATCTAACATAATCAGAAGTTATCAAATTTAAAACCATTCATTGCATTCATTCACCACTATTTACACTGTCTTCATTAGACGAATATATACAAAACCTCACACAGGTTCTAGCAAAATCTACAAAATAAAAGCTATAACTCTTTGACGTCAGTTGATAGACCTCTGAGCCATAACTTAGTCCAAAATGTTCTTCTAATCTAGAATAAACACTAAGTCTCCTGTCTTGTACCTGAAAAATCAAGTTGCAATTTTTATGAGTTTTGCGAACTCAATGAGTGAACCATCATTGATGATTTCACCGGATTACACACATATACCACACATTTCGCATATATTCACTTAGATCATATATACCCTCTAGATATTCGCACAACATGATATAACATATAATCTCACAATCCACATAGCCAGGTATAACAAATAGATCATAACAATTTATAATTCATTTCAGCTTTTCATTCAATCTTATAATGTTATATGCATGAGACTCAACATTCTTTCTTATTGTTGTGATCGAATGCCTATCACAAACTTATACAAGTACCGGCCCATAGGGCTTAGTCAAACAGAATCACGGAGCATAGCTCTACGTGCAAAATCAGAAATCACGGAACAAAGCTCTACATGGAAGCGCTTCATACTGGCAACTCAAGTCACAACGCCTTTATCTGAGCATGCATTTTATGAAATGTAACAATTTTAGAAAATCTCTTATATCATAATCTTATACAAATGCTCATGCAAGATTTCACAGTTATCGGACCTAAATCTGGCATTCAACTTTCGTTGAGAATCAAATGTCAAAATTCATGTCAAATCAAAATACTCCCAATACATGCCCAACTATTAAACTTCTCAGACCTCAGGTCCGGAATCCAGAAACATCTCACAAACAGTTCAATAAAATTGGAAGTGTAATAAATGAAATTTAATTCAAATCAAATCAATCCTAGGAAATAATCTAGGTTGACTCACAAAATGCTCCAATATGTTATTGCTTGGATGGTTCAGCAATGTCTGTCTAGCATCCACTTGGCTCCTCTAAAACATACACAACACATTCACAAAAATCATATTTTTGCACAAATGCACAAGTGCTCTTTTATGCACATCAATGTATAGAAAGTATGCACAATGCATGTTCAATGACAATTTCGGGTATCTTATTGTAATTCTTATCATCAAATCGATCAGATATCAAAGCCCTCATTAATAACATTAGTACTTATAATTGGACCATAATAAAGCATATGTGAAATCCATTACATAACTTAATTGACCATTACAGAATTTCTACCCACATGTTTGTCAACATTGCATAATTAATATGATAGGATAAATGAGAAAATTAGTCAACACTTCCTTTTGGAAAGTTGTTCTACAGTGTCTTAGGTTTCTAATGACTCCAATATCATCTAATTTGATTCAATATTCAATGAGTTATACACAAAATACCTCAGACTGTGCACATTTGAACTTTTGGCTAGTACATGATCATACCCTCTAATTGTACAACTAATATCTTTCAGACTAGACATCCAAAAATTTAAAAATTTATACCAATTTAAAACTAAGAGAATAAGCTACAACTTTTGTGAAGGAAACTCAGCCTAATTCAGCCCATATCAATACAGTTTATTCAATAACCACAGGACATGATTTCTATCCCTGGTAGTGCTACAGCCTAAGCTACATCTCAGTTCCATGCCAATTTTGAAAATCATAGAGACATAATCAAAATTAGAACTCTTCACAAAACTTGTAGAAATATGTCTCTAGTTTTATATGAATCAAAAATAAACGCATTCAGAAATCTACAGCTCAATTTATCATTTGAAAACCGAAGCATGATCATGAAAATTTCCCAATTTAGAACATTCCATCAGACTTCCACACTTTCATCCTATCAATCACTTTCAAATCAATTCAGATAACTCTAAATTTTTTTGGAGAGAAAGAAACATGTCTTAGGAATTTATTGGTCTAAGTTTCAAGTCATTTGGAGTTCAGATGAAAAAGTTATAGCCAAAAGACTCAAGCTGTGCAACAAAACAACTCTAGTTCAAAATTACATTTCAAACACCAACTTCAAACACGCTATTCATCATCATCTTCTTCTTCCTTTATCTATTGCAATTTCTTTTTCATGAACAGTAACACTTCTCAACAGAACATGTATCATGCTTTTCCACTTCCATTTACATTCAACTCACTCTAAACTAGTTCATAGCTCAAGATCAAATTCAAACATCTAAAAACTGATTCACACCTATATTTCAGCAATTTCAACTTTCTCTCACTACTGAATTTTGTTTTCATGAAAATTTTTTGACAGAATCATAACCTCTTTTTCCACTTCTATCTGAAGTTAACATCATAAACCTTCATCAAATCTCAACTCATCTCAACACAATCAATGCAAAAAAATCCAAAGATTTAAACATAAACATGGAAATTGATATCCCTCATGCTTACTCCTTATTTTCTGCATTTTTCTCCATGTTTTAGTTCTTATTCACTCTCACTACTGAATTTATTTCTTTCATATCACTCATGCATAAACCCAAGTACAAAAGATTACAACACCAACAAATGTTTTTCACAAACAAAAACTTACTTGATGCATAAAAATTTCAGCTCAAAATTCCATATTTTTCTAACCCTCTCAAGCAACCAAACATCAACACATATTTATATTCTTCAGCTAGTTCTCCAGCAGTTGAGAGTTATACCAAAAACATGCATACCAGTAGTTTCAGTGATGGGTGAAAAGAACAAGGGAAGAAGTTTTCATGTGGGTGTTTTCGGTGGAGCGAAAGAGAGAATGAGGGGAAGACACCTAACTACATGGGTTAACACTTCAATGACAAATGGCACCCATGCATGTGGGCCATATGTCACCTCCCATTTGTTTTTTTTTCAAAATACCCCAAATTATTTTAAAAAATTTCTAAATTTACCAAAAACTTTTAAATAATAAGATGACTCTCCAAATAAATTTTCAACTCAAAACTACTTCACCAAAAATTTCTAAAATACCTGAAATGTACAAAAATTGCCAAATGACATTTAATACATTCCAAATAAATCCACAATTTCCATTTATAAACCAATTTACCCGGAAATGCCAATGAATGCATGTACAATCATATGAATGTGCAAAATAAATGTGTATGTCACTATTAATTATGCATGATGTGTATTTTCCTAATTTCTCATAATTCACAATTATAACCCTAACATGGGTAACGGGATGTTACAACTCTCCCTTCCTAATAAAAAATTTCGTCCTTGAAATTCTTACCTGAATGATCAAATAGGTAGGGGTACTGATTTCTCATGTGCTCCTCCGTTTCCCATGTGGCTTCTTCACTAGAATGATTCTTCCAAAGGACTTTCACCATTGGAATCACCCGGTTCCTCAATTGCTTATTCTGATAGCCAATTATCTTAACAGGTTCTTCTATATAGCTCAGATTACTAGAGACTTCAATCTCCTGAGTCGGTATCACATGAGTTGGATCCGACCGATATTGCCTAAGCATGCTTACATGAAACACATTATGTATCTGAGTCATTTCCGAAGGTAAGGCTAACTTATAAGCCAATGGTCCAATTCTTTCAATTATCTCATAAGGACCAATGTACCTCGGACTTAACTTACCCTTTTTTTCAAATCTCAGTACACCTCACCAAGGTGATACTCTCAAAAATACCTTGTTACCAACTTGATACTCCATATCTCTTTTGTGTTGATCCACATAGCTTTTCTGTCTATCTTGTGCCATTTTAATTGTGCTACAGATCAATTTTACCTTATCAACAGTGTCCTGAATCAACTCTGGGCTTTCAACAATTCTTAAACCCTCTTCATCCCAGTATAAAGGTGAACGACACTTCCTACCGTACAAGGCCTCATATGGAGCCATACCAATACTGCTATGATACTGATTATTGTAGGTGAATTCAATCAAAGTTATATATTTATCCTATTCTCCCTGAAACTCCAGAACACAAGCTCTGAGCATATCCTTGACAGTCTTGATCATTCTCTCACTCTGACCATCTGTCTGAGGATGAAAGGATGTACTGAAATTCAGTTTAGTACCCAAGGATGCCTGTAAACTACCCCAAAATCTCGAGGTAAACTTAGGATCTCTGTCCGAAATTATAGACACTGGAACCCCATGTAACCTCACAACCTCATTCACATTCCGCTGAGCTAACTGATCTAGTGAAAGATTTTCTCTTACTGGCAAGAAATGGGTCGATTTGGTTAGTCTATCCACAATGACCCAAATGGCATCATATTGCCTCGAAGTCCTCGGCAAACTCATAATAAAATCCATTGTGATTCGTTCCCATTTTCACTCCAAAATAGGTAACAAATGTAATTTTTCAATCGGAGCCTGGTGTTTAGTTTTTACTTACTGGAAAATTATACATTTAGAAACAAACTCTGCTATTTGCTTTTTCATGCCAGGCCCCCAATAATGTTGTTTCAGCATGTTATACATCTTGGTAATACCAGGGTGCATAGCATAAGCTGCTACATGTGCTTCCTATAAAATCTCTTTCCTCAAATTATCAATGTTAGGCACATATAGTCTTTGCTTTAATCTCAAAGTATCATCTATCACTTCAAACTTAGAATTTGGATTCACTTTCAACTTCTCAATTAACTTCACTAAATTTGGATCTCTGCTCTGAGCCTCTTTGATTCTTTCTACCAAAACAAGTCTCAACTTCAAGGTAGCTATCAATGTATCATTTTTCTCCAAATTTAATTCAACATTCAATGCTCTCGACTGAACTAGGTTTGATAACCTCGATAACTGTACCTGTGCCACACTGCTGTATGATTTCCTACTCAATGCATCAGCTACAACGTTAGCTTTGCCAGGGTGATACTCAATGGTACAATCATAATCTTTTAACAATTCAATCCATCTTCTCTGTCTCATATTCAACTCTTTCTGGCTCAACAGATATTTCAAACCTTTGTGATCAATGAACACCTGAAAAGTTTCTTCGTACAAATAGTGTCTCCAAATTTTCAAAACAAATACTATTATGGCAAGTTCCAAATCATGAAATGGATAATTAAATTCATGGGGCCTCAATTGTCTCGATGCATATGCTATTACTTTACCATTATACATTAGTACACATCCTAAACCTTGATGCGATGCATCACTGTACACAACATAACCTCCAGAACCCGATGGGATAACTAACACAGGTGCTGAAGTTAATCGATGCTTTAGCTCCTCAAAACACCTCTGACAATCATCACTCCATTTGAAAGGCACATTCTTTCTCAGAAGTTTTGTCAAAGGGGCTGAAATTAGTGAAAACCCCTCGATAAACCTTCTGTAATACCCGGTTAATCCAAGGAAACTCCAAATCTCAGACACATTCTTCAGAGCCTCCCACTTCATTACTATTTCTATTTTCTTTGGGTCCACCTGAATGCCCTGTCTAGACACGATGTGACCCAGAAATACTACTCGATCAAGCTAAAATTTGCATTTGTTGAACTTGGCACATAACTGTTTCTCCCTCATTGTCTGAAGAACCAATCTCAGATGTGCCACATGATCTTCTCCACACCTCGAGTAAACCATAATGTCATTAATAAAAACAATTACAAATTGATCTAAATAAGGTTGAAATATCTTATTCATCAATGCCATAAAAGCTGTCGGAGCATTAGTCAATCTAAATGGCATTACCAAAAACTCGAAGTGCCCATATCTGGTTCTAAATGCACTCTTGGGAACATCTGCCTCAGCTATCCTTAGTTGGTAATATCCCAATCTCAAGTCTAACTTTGTGAACACCTGAGCTCCCTGTAACTAGTCAAACAAATCATCAATCCTCGACAGTGGATATTTATTCTTAACTGTTATCTGATTCAACTACCGGTAATCAATGTACAATCTCAAAGTGCCATTCTTCTTCTTTATAAACAATACCGGAGCTCCCCAAGGTGACACACTAGGCCTGATGAAACCTTTATCTAACAACACTTGTAACTGGGTTTTCAGTTCCTTCAGTTCAACAGGTGCCATCCTATATGGAGGAATTGATATAGGAGTGGCACCTAGGATAATATCAATAGTGAACTCTATCTCCCTATCTGGGGGTAATCCCGATAGTTCAGCTGGAAATAAATCCAGAAATTCTCTAGCAACTGGAATGTCCTGAATGGTTTGTTCATTCCGAGTATCCACCATGTGGGCCAGATAAGTATCGCATCCACCTCGGATCAACCTCAAAGCACTTAGAAATGAAATTAGTCGGGCTGGCACTACCTGACTAACTCCTCGAAACACTACTCTTGGTTGATTAGGGGATTCAAGCACTACCTCCTTAGTATAACAATTCATCACTGCCTTATGAGCAGTGAGCCAGTCCATGCCTAAGATGAGGTCTATCTCTCTCAGTTGCAAAATGATCAAATTAGCTTCTAGTTCTGCCTGATCAATTCGAATAATACACTTTTTACATACCTCATCGATGACTGTTGTACTACCCACTGGAGTGCTCACTACTAACCCACATTTCAGTATCTCTCACTCACAATGCAATCTATATGCCAGATGCGGGGTGATGAATGAATGGGTAGATCCTGGATCTACCAATGCATATGCCTCAAAATTAAAAACATTCAACACACCTACTACCATATCTTGGGAGTCCTGTGCCTCCTGTCTGGTAATGGCGTAGACCCTAGCCTGAGATTGCTGCTGGTTGCTCCGCACCTCAGTCCTGACATTGCCCCCTGCTGACTGAGTCCTACCTCTACCTCTGCCTCTCTTTGCAGGTCTGCCAGCTCTACTCTACTGAGCTATAGTCTCAGTCATAGTTCCTCTTCTAGCTCCAGACTATGTTTCCAACATCTCAAGACAATCTTTGATCTGATGCTCATATGAGCCACATCGAAAACATGCTCCTGTTATCTACCAACACTCACCACCATGCTTTTTACCACAATGCTCACATTTAGGCAATTGGTGTGACTAGCTGGTAGGCATCTGTCCTTTACTTTCACCAGACTGAACAAATCTACCTCTTCCTCGAGATCTAGATTGTCTCGATCTAGACTGGAATCGAGATGATCTGTTCTAATGCTTTCTGAAGCTTCTGTGTTGGACCCCAATTTTTGAGTGAAAATAAGAAATATTCGAAAGTGGTTGAGTAAATTGAAATTAAGTTGAAAATCAAGAAATAAAGAGAGAAAGGGTGAAAATATGGAAAATTGTGAAAAGTTAACTTTTTGGCCTTTGAGAGTTGACTTTTGTTTGAGGCAAAATGTGAGAAAATGATCTTCTGAAAACTTGTAGTTTATGTCAAGAGCTTTCCGTAGCCATAAAGTTTGATATTGTTCGATATCGGAAGTGAGTTATGATCAGTCAAAGTTCGCTTGGAGTTTGACTTTTTGAAGAAAAAGTTGACTTTTTGATTTAGGCAAAATTC
>JANVCQ010000009.1:18305424-18321637 GCA_025531925.1 Erythroxylum plowmanianum | reverse complement strand
GATGAGATTTTGGATCAGAGGGAGAACCTATTCCATTCAAGGTGTTTGGTGGGTGGAAAGGTGTGTAACTTGATCATCGATGGAGGTAGTTGTACCAATGGGGCTGGTCGAACTATGGTGAAGAAATTGGGCTTAACATGTAGGAAACATCCAGAACCATATAATTTACAGTAGTTTAATGACAGTGCGGATGTGAAGGTGACTAGACAGGTACTGGTGCCATTTTCTGTAGGGATATATGAGGATGAGGTGTTGTGTGATGTGATAGCCATGGAGGCAGGACATTTGCTATTGGGGAGTCCTTGGCAGTTTGATAGGCTAGTATCACATGATGGGTACACAAACAAGTACTCATTCAAGTTCAAGGGCAAGAACTTTACTTTGTTACCTTTATCGCTTTATGAGATCTACCTGGACCAAGTTAAAGCTTTGCAAAGAGAGGAGGATTTGGGTATTAAGATAAAGAAAGATGATGAGAGAAAAGAGGCTCAAAAGAAAAGAGGGATTGGCCCAATGGAGAGTGACTACACAGTTTAGGAAAAGAAAGTGGGATGTGCAGGAGAGAAAAGTTCAGGGAGAGAAAAGAAGAGTGAAAAAAAAGAGAAAAGAGTGAGTTTGTATGCTAGAGGAAAAGACATAAGGAGAGTAACTGGAGAGAAGAAAGCACTTGTGGTAGTTAGGTATAGAGAGTGTTTAGTTTCTGATACTAACCCTTTTGATTCTTTGCCTAGTGTATTTTTATCTCTTTTGTAGGATTATTTAGATGTCTTTCCTGAGGAGATGTCTAAGGGACTGCCATCTTTGAGACGCCTAGAGCACCAGATAGACTTTGTGCCTGGAGCTCAGATTCCTAATTGCCTAGCTTATAGGAGCAATCCTGAGGAGACAAAAGAACTTCAAAAGCAAGTGGATGAGCTACTGGAGAAAGGACATATGAGGGAGAGCTTGAGTCCTTGTGCTGTGCCTGTATTACTGGTGCCAAAGAAAGATGAAATCAGGAGGATGTGTGTGGATGACAGAGCTGTGAATAAAATCATTATAAAGTATCGCCATCCTATTCCTAGGTTAGATGATATGCTTGACGAATTGCATGGTGCATGTATCTTTACAAAGATTGACTTGAAAAGTAGATACCACCAGATTAGAATGAAACTAGGAGATAAATGGAAAGCTGCTTTTAAAACTAAATATGGGTTGTATGAGTAGTTAGTTAAGCCATTTGGTTTAACTAATGCACCCAGCACTTTTATGAGGTTGATGAATCATGTCTTACGTGCATTGCTTGGTAGATTTATGGTTGTTTACTTTGATGACATCTTAATATATAACACTAATCTTGATGAGCAAGTCATGCATGTAAGGTGTGTCTTGGATGTTTTAAGACAGGAGAAACTATATGCGAACCTTAAGAAGTGTACATTTTGCATTGATAGACTTGTATTCTTAGGGTTTGTAGTTAGTGCTCAGGGAGTAGAGGTTGATAGTGAGAAGGTGAAGGCTATTCGAGAGTGGCCAACGCCTAAGAGTGTTAGTGAGGTGAGGAGTTTTCATGAACTTGCTAGTTTTTACAGGAGGTTTGTGAAGGAATTTTCTACTATTGCTGCTCCGTTAACTGAAATAGTCAGAAGGAGAAAGGGTTTACATCGGGTAAGGAACAGGAATATGCATTTTTTGAGTTAAAGTTTAAGTCGTGTTCTGCTCCTATTCTTTGTTTACCTGATTTTGAGAAAGTTTTTGAGGTTGAGTGTGATGCCTCTGGGATTGGTATAGGCGCTGTGCTTTTGCAGGAAACAAACCAGTTGCATATTTTAGTGAAAAGCTTAGTGGTGCACAACTCAATTATCCGACTTATGACAAGGAACTGTACGCTGTAGTGAGAGCACTGAAGGTGTGGCGACATTATCTTCAGCCTAAGGAGTTTGTCATTCGGACGGATCATGAGTCTTAAAGCACTTGAAAGGACAAGGCAAGTTGAGCAAGAGACATGCCACTTGGGTGGAGTTTCTAGAGACCTTTCCATATGTGCTTTGCTACAAGCAAGGGAAGGAGAATGTGGTAGCTGATGCATTGTCTAGGAGGTACACTTTATTTTCTGCTCTTAGTTCTAAACTTTTGGGTTTTGAGCAGCTTAAAGACTTGTATGCTTCAGATGTTGACTTTGCTACTATTTTTTCTGCTTGTGAGCATGCTACATTTTAGAAATTCTATAGGCATGATGGCTATTTGTTTTGAGGTAGTCAATTGTGTGTGCCTAATTGTTCTATGCATGCTTTATTTATGCATGAGGCCTATAGTGGTGGATTAATGGGTCATTTTGGGGTTGCTAAGACTTTAGATATTTTGCATGAACATTTTTATTGGCTAGGAATGCGTAGGGCTGTTGAACGTGTATATGCCAAATGTATTGCATGTAGATAGGCAAAATCCACTTTCAAACCTCATGGATTGTATACCCCTTTACCTGTGCCTACTGAACTGTGGGTTGATATTTCTATGGACTTTGTTTTGGGCTTACTAGGGCAAAGAGGGGTTTTGATAGCATCTTTGTTGTGGTTGATTGATCTAGTAAGATGATGCATTTCATTACATGCCATAAGACTGATGATGCTGTGCATGTTGCTGACTTATTTTTCAAAGAAGTTGTTAGATTGCATAGCATTCCTAGGTCTATTGTGTCTGACAGGGATGCTAAGTTTTTGAGCCATTTTTGGAGAGTGTTGTGGGGCAAGTTGGGTACAAAATTACTCTATTCTACTACTTGTCATCCACGGACAGATGGACAGATAGAGGTAGTTAATAGGATCTTGGGTACCTTGTTGCATGCTATAGTAGGAAAGAATTTGAAAACTTGGGGAGAATGTTTGCCATTTATTGAATTTGCATATAATAGGAGTGTGTATTCTACCACAGGGTTTTCACCTTTTAGGCTTGTCTATGGTTTAAATCCTTTGATTGCTTTGGATTTGGTGCCTTTACCTTTGCATGAGTTGTCTAGTACAGATGGCAAGAGGAAAGCTGAGATAGTCAAGGAGTTGCATGAGAAGGCAAGACAACATATTGAGTAGAGGAACAAGGTATATGCAAAGCAAGCCAACAAGGGGTGAAAAATGGTGACCTTTGAACTTGGAGATTGGGTTTGGGTGCATCTAAGAAAGGAGAGGTTTCCTACTCAAAGGAAATTCAAGTTGGATCCTAGGGGTGATGGTCCATTCTAGGTGTTGGTGCGAATCAATGACAACGCCTATAAAATTGATCCTCCAGGTAAGTATAATGTGTCCACTATTTTTAATGTTGCTGATCTTTCTCCTTTTGATATGGATTCATATTCGAGGACGAATCTTCTTGAGGAGGGAGGGACTAATGTGAGCGGGACCATGGACCATCGAGCAGGATCAGGCAGAGAGCTAGCCATGCCAAAAGGGCCCATGACCAAAGCTAGGACCAAGAGACTTAAAAAGGCTCTTTATACTTATGTAGGTTTTTATCTTGAGAGGATGGCGAGCGCCAAGCCTATTGGAGGAGAGTTTAATGGAATTGAGCCCAAACTAATCCATTTAAGTCAAATCCTTAGACTGGATACACTTAGAGCTTAAAGACAAGAAGATTTGGGCTATTTTAATGCTTCATCACTTAAGCCCAAAAGTATATGGATCCAGTAGTAGCGCAACACATCATACCCATTTATTTAGTTTTTGGACTTTGTTTCTTTGGGTTTCCATATATTTTAGCCCAACCTTTTATTATTTAACCTAGGTATAAATATGTGTTTTAGGTCAAAATTTTTAGAACTTTTTAGATCATAATTGTTGAAAAGTCGTCGGCTTCAATAGGGAGAAACATTATTCTCTTGTTCTTGTTACCTTTCGAACCATCTTTCACTTATCAATTGTTTCTCCAATTGTGGCGTGTCGATTGTTCATTTCTTTGGGTTTTATTTTGATCATCGGGATTGTTTGGAACAAGTTTTCAAGAGGTGTCATAGAAATCAAACCTTGCATATCCTTATTTTTCTTGTTTGTTGAATTCGGAAATTCCATCCACCTTAATTCCTCAAGGTCGAAAACATAGCAAAACAAAACACCCATCGAAAATTCCATCAAATCGTCATCAATCCTTCCGCGATATGCGTTATATCCCCTTGGCCTTCCTGGAGGAATAACCTTCCTTGCCGCTCCAGAACTTCCCACCTCAGTGGCTGGCCTAGTTCCTACTGTTTCAGCTCTCCTTGGGGCTTACAATTGTGGACCATCTTGCTTTGATGCTTAGGAACATTCCCTAACCATGTGACCCACCTTGAATTTTCTTGCTTAGAAACTTGCTTAAGAGTGCCTCTCCTCTTGCTCTTCTTGCCTTTCTTGATTCCCTTTAACATTAGCAAAAATCCCAATTCAATAGGAATGCAAATTGAGAACCCAAACAAACATATTCACTAAAATTGATTCTAAAATACTTAAACTCATGCATTTTCTAGGCTTTATGAACCAAAACCCTTTCAAAAATCCAAAAGATTCGTAATGCACTTACTTTGAATCTCTACCAATAAAGGGATAATTGGCTCAAATGAAAGCTCTTCTCTTCCTCTTTCTTTTTCTCTTGTAGAACAACCTCAAAATCTCTCTAGAAAACTTAGAAAAGATGAAACCCTGACTATCTTCCTTCTTTTTCTCTCAAACACCGAAACGTCTTTTCCTCTCTTCTCTTTTTCGTTATTTTTCACTCTTTTCTCTTTTCAATTTACGTTGTCTTCCTCCAACAAACAAGACAACACTTTCCTTCTTCCCATTCTATCCTTAATGAGTGCTAAAAGTCCACTTTACCCTTTTTACACTATACTCTTACTAATTTAACTCAATTAACCAAAGTACTAAAATCCTAACAACATTAATATACTAATTAACTCCAAAAAATAATTAATCTATTAAGGCCTCATAATTTAATTAAATCATGCTTAACAATAATAAACAATATTCAGAGCCACCAGTGGTGATTTTCACCACCTACCTAGAAATGGTGAGCTTACCTGTAAGAATCCAATGGCACTAGTCTCATGTCAAAACTCCTCCTAGTTTGTGACAATCAAAGGTTTAAAGCTCAAAGGTGACTCATTTCTATTCATTAACAAAATGGGCCTATTGGTGTCGGATTTCCCTCATTTCCTACTTTTTTAGGATTGTTAAACATGATGATGGTGTTAGTTTCACCAAAAAATGACTAAAATAGGAGATTAGTGACTTACCTAAATGAACCGAAACTTTCAATCATGATTCCTCCAAATCCGAGTTCTCTTTGAAGAAACAAGTTTATGAGTTTTGTAGAACATCCCGAAAGTTCCCTTAGAGCCCTAGGTCGTTAGAAATGATGATCAGACGATGAAGTTATGAGTGTTAAAAGTTGAAAGTGAATAGTAACCTATAGGGAAAAGAGTTTAAGAGATAAATGAACTTAAGCTTTCTTAAGCTTAATTTATAATTTTATAGGCTTTTCTCTTTATTGGTCCATTATGAGTAATTTAACAAAAATTTGGATTATTACATTTAAGCTTTTATAAAAATAAAATAATAGTGACCTTAGGATTTTATAGTAATAAAGTGTCACTATAATTAGACTTTGTACATATAACTATATAAATACCTTGTTTCTTTTATCGTATTTCTCACAATAATAAAAGAATTTGTCTTGTTGCTTGTAAATGAAGCTCACATAAATTAATCGAACCACATAAATTATTGTATTCTTTACTTCTTTATTTTCTCATATATTACTTTTGTTTTGTTTAATGAATAACAGCAAAAATCTATTTAAAAATATAGTTATTTAAATTTTATTAAATTAAAAGAATTCTAATCTTATCAAACAAAAATAAAATTATTTATTTTATTTTATTATAATAAATTATGAGATATTTTATTGTAATTTATTACAATCAAATTTAAATTTAAATAAAATTTCTAAAGTGAGACTTTTGAAAATAGCAAATAAAATTTTTCTCTATATTTTTCTTTCTTTTTTTAAGAGTATCTTTCAAAATTATTCTATTACTCATTTTTATAATGGTGATGATGCCATGTTCTTGAGGTGATGCGTAAAATTATGAAATTTCTCATAAACCTCAATTAATGTATTTAAAACTAATGTTTTGTTAAGAACATCTTCATATATTTGTGATGCTTTTCCTTTTTATCATTGCATAGTATGTATATTTGGTAATAATTTTTTTAACATATAAAAATTGTTATCATTAAAGTTATGATCAATCTAATTTCAAAAGAAAGAGAATTATGAATTTTTTTTCATTATGTATAAAATTTTTCTTAAATATTATAAAAATACATAATTTTGAAATTACAATGAAGTTTGATAAAATTGATATCAAAAAGAAAACTTGTTAACAAGAGCTTTCTAGGATATTAGTTGGAGTTACTCAGCAACACATATTTATAATTTGCAACTTATAACCTTTGCAGTTATAATTGAAATTACATTCAATATAACTTGAGCACAAATAGTTTTAATATAAAGGATCGAAGGTACCTAATCATGTGTGATCAAATAGTTTTATGTATACGACTATAAAGTAGAGTCATATTAGTTTGATGATAGCTTAATATAATAACAAAAAATAGATTAAGGGGGTGCTTGGTTGATAGGTTTTGGAATGGGTTAATGGGTATGGAATGAAAAATGAGTAGTTGGTTGTTGATTATGATTATAGGGGTAATGGTTTTATATCCCACTTTGGAGGAATCCTCCATACCTCCCATTTAGTAGAGGAATGAAACTCATTCCTTAATAGAGATTCATTTTTTAAAAATATTTTAAATACTGATTAATTAAATATAATTAATTAATTACAATATAATTAATTAAATTTCATGTTCGAGTGAGAAATATAATTAGAATCTCCAGTGGATGATGATAAAGAAATTTATTGTATTAGTTTAAATTTCATGTGATCTGATTTAGTAAAAGCTAAACTTTTTTATTTTAATTGATTATAATATAATTTTATTTTGATTTATAATAATTACTTCGAATTTTTTTTACATTTTTTAAAGGTTATAAGTAACAGATACCTTCATTTATTAAATATATACTTAAAGTAACTTAAGTATTAAATGGTGGTTTTCAAAAATTGACTATAGCATTAATCTTAGCTATTCTTGCAAAAATCAATTGATATATTTAAAATTAATGTCATGAAAACTATGTGCTATATTGATAATGCTTATCTTTTCTAACAATAAGAATATTATTGTATTGAGAAATTTTTGCATAAAAAAAAGAATATTTATTGTATCCATAGCTCAAGCATATAATATCCAATACTAAAAAGCTAGATATGGTATATATGGAAACCATGGTTATTCTGTGATGATAATAGTCATAAAGAAAAAAATATTAATGCATAACCACTATTACACATGACTAATGGCATTAAGTATATTTGGAATTAAGTATATTTTGAGTTAGACTTTCATTTGATGTTGTTTACAATTTTCACAAGTTCTCTTATATATGTATCTTTGAATCTATAAAATAGTATAAGGAGGATCATTCGATGATTGTATTAAAGTCATAAGAAAGCTAGCTAATTATCATTTCTTTTATTTTGGGAGGTGAACCTTCTTGTATATACTGAAAATGGCTAGATCTTACACTTTGAACAAGATTAATTATGAGCAATGCAAGACGGAAACTTCTTATAACATGAATGAGCAAGGTGATCAATATGGAAAATACAAGATATAGGTCTCATGGTATCCATCAATTGGATTGGAACATAGAGCTTATTTTTTGTGTTATGAGACCTAGTAAATGGGCCTTTATGTATCATTCCTACAACCTGCCAAGTGTGTTAGTAGCAAATATAATTGACTCATCATTGAATGACATCAATACTCAACTTTTGAAAAACTCAAAGTTTAATCAAAAACTAAATTATTAGATGGTTTTTATTAGAAATGAATTAAAGATCAACAAAAAAAGTTGAAAACTAATAAGAACTAGTCTTGATTATTGTTCCTTTAAAATAATTTATGTCGATTTGATTCAGTTAATAACCCGCCAATGGATGTGGCCACCAAAAGTGATTATTGATTACTTAAGCAACTCTAACATTTCAACTATTGAGAACAATTTACTCAATAACTATCTATCAAATTAAACATTGTAATTAATGAAATATGGTTCATCCCATATAGGAAAAGTAAAAAATTGATGAAAGACTTTATGACTGTAAGATATGGTGTCCCGTATGGAATAAGAAGAAGGTCAAATAGAGATTTATGAATATAAAATGATGTTCCCCTATGGTTGTAGTCACCTCAAAATTGCCCTCTCTCATTTTAAGTCAATTCTTTCTCTTTCTCTTTGTAATATTTCACTTATAGTATTTTACAGAGATAGTGAAATATATTAGTAGTGCATGAGGATATAGGCAAATTTGGCTAATAACTATTATGGGTATAATTGTTAGTGATATACTGTGATATTAAATTACATGTCTAGGCTAAATTATATCTAAAGAGGTTAGAACTTAAGTGGTTGGTTCAAACCCTCCAATATTTCCTGAGAATTTACCTGGTATGATTTTTTAATACAATAGTTCACATATTATATAAAACTCATGCTTCCTCCAAATTTAGTATCAAAGCCAAAGTTGTCCTAGAATGTTTTATAGTTCCAATATAGCCTAGTTTTGCACATTAGAAAGGACTTCCTTATGGTTATTGGAAGCATGCAATGAGAGCTACTATATAGAATTTAGAGCTAAAGATGACAATGGATTTTGACTTCCTCATCAATTTTGGTGTGGATTTTAAATCCAAAACTTCTACGTCTATCTTGGGAAATACCATAACCAGTTATTCTCAATATTATAGAGGAATACTATTACAAATACTAGGATCGTGGTGGAGTTTTTTGATGGAATGACTCATTTCGACATATAGAAAAGTGAGGTTCTAGATGTTTTGTTTCAGCAAGGTTTAGATGTTGCTATTGAGAAAAGAAACCAAATCATATAAAGGAAAAAGATTGGTTGATGATCAATCACTTAACATATGGTATAATTCGCTTATGTCTGTTTAAAGAACATGAGTATACATTCTTAAAGAGACTTTTACAAGTCAATTTGAGAAGGCATTAAAGGAGAATTTTATGAAAAATAGCTACCATAATAGACTTCATTTGAAGAAGAGACTATTTCGCATCAACTATATTCCAAATACCACAATGAATGATTGTATCACCATTTTTAATCAATTAGTTACTAATTTGTTGAATTTGGATGTGATATTTTCCGATGAGGATCTGGCTTTAATGTTATGAGGATCACTTCTTAAGGAATATGAGTTCCTAAAAACTACTCTACTTGATAAAAAGGTTGATGTGTCATTAAGTAAGGTGATTAATGTCTTGTACAATAATGAGTTTACAAAGAAAGATTGTATAAGTGGAGAGTTAAAAGTCTTTTGCAAAGACAGAAGAGAGGGAAGAGAGGAAAATCTAAATCAAGATCAAGACTGGTAAAAGATAAGTGTTCCTTTTGTTAGAAAAAAATTCCACTAGAAGGTGCATTGCCAAAAGTTGAAGAATAAATCCAAATTTGATAAAGGAAACGCTATTTAAGATTTAATGTACCTAAATATGATGAAGACTAAGATTTTTCACTTTTTGTTACTAAGTCACATAAGTCCTATTGATTGTTAAAAAAGAGAAGGAGAGGATATATACGTATCGATTGATCTTCCTCTTACCACATAAGGATTAGTTTATCTATACAAGAAATACAGATAGGTCAATCAAAATCTTGAAGGATTTTTGTTATATGTCTAGCTTAAAGAAGAATATCATTTTTGTAGGAATTTTAGAATCGAAAGGTCTAAAGGTGGTAGCAAAAGATGAAGTAATGAAGGTCAGCTCATGTGCTCCTGTGATGATGAAGGGAATCGTAAGGAATAACAGCATGTATTACTTTTAGGGTAGTATAATTACTAGCATAACAGTATCAGTTTCTAGTGATGAATGGGAGCTAAAAGCAACCAGATTGTGTTATATGTGTTTGGGACATGTTGGAGAAAAATTCTTGAGATTGTTATCTAAGTAAGGATTATTAAACAGAATTTAAAACTATAAATTGAACTTCTGTGAGCATTGTGTAAAAGCAAAGCAAACAAGAGTGAAGTTGGGCATTACAATCTAAGATATTAAGGGTATTTTTGACTATGTTCACTACGACATGTAGGTTCCTTGCAAAATAACATCATTGGCAGGAAAGCACTACTTTGTTCCTTTGTTGATTGTTTTTCTTGAAAGAGTGTAGGTGTTTGCAATGAAGAAAAAAAGATGAATTTCTAGGAATTTTTCTTAAATGGAAGAAAACGATGGAAATTGAAATCGACAAAAGGATCAAATTACGTGAAAAATAGAACAAATGGCAGTCACATCAGACATGTTAATGAAGACCTTAAACACCGATCTACTTTTTTAACAAATTAAAAGTTGGAGCATTTTAGTGTCACTTTTTCTAGTTCTGACTAATATTGCAAAATTGAGTAAAGTTTGAAATTTTTTTGCAACTGTTAGGATATATTTCACATATATCTTATTTAGTTTTGACATTTTAAATTGGACATATAAGAAAATTACAATTATTATATGGATTGATGAAGATGGGTAAAGATTGTGTTTTATTTGAAGTCTATCCAAACCATACATTTATAGATTGATCAGTTTTAATTAAACTCTATCAAAAGCAGGACACTGGGAAAATAACGTGTGTATGTGTTACTACTTGAGGATTTGGGTCACGTGCAGAAGGGGTGTGTGTGGATCAAAAAGGCAGTGAAGGTTATATATGTCTTAAAATAAACTAAGTTGGTTGTGTACTTGATTTTATGTGGTTGTGCAGTTTTTCTGGTGTTTGGTTGGCATAAGGATGAGGAAGCCCATGTGGATCTTTAAAAGAGGTGTTGCTCACATACTTAGTTGAAAATAGAAGTCAAATAAAACATGCAAGTGAAGTAAAAACTAGTGGCTGTGTGTACAAAAGTAGGTGTGCGTGAACTTCAGGAATACACATTTATTTCATGGGTTTTTGAAGAAAAATACGGGGCCTACGTATATTAAGGAATATAGGTGATTAACATATTTTTCTGGGTGTGCGATGGTGAATTTGTTTTGTCAATAAGGAATAATCAACTATGGAGGAAATTTTCAGTTGGGTTATTTCAAGGAGATAAATCCATAGTGAAGTCTTCGTCTGTCTCAAGTATTTTGTTATTTAATTTTAAGTTGATTAAATACTTGAACTATTTTTATTTATTAAAGTTTTGAGTGGAAGTAGTTAGAAAAATCCTTTGATGAGGTTAACACGAGTCGGTCGTGTTATCGGGTGTGAAAATCTTTCACAGGTAGTTAGGTTATGAGATAGTTACAAAGATTGAGTGGTGCTGTGTTAGGTCAATGTTGTGTAATTTTATTGAACTACTATGAAAGTGATTAATCTGTGTAAGGGCCCCGCAGACGAAGGCAGAGTGTGTCGAAATGCGTTACCAAATTTTGATGTCTTTATTATTTCGCTTTTGCATAGTTTTATTCTATTCGTGTAAAGGAATTTTGAAAAGTCTGCGAATTAATTAACCCCTTTGGTTTTTCAATTAGTATCAGAGCAAGGTTACCGTTTCAGAACTTGATAGCAGGTTGGTGCAAATCCTAGATTTGCAGACATGGCTACGAGAGAGGGTGCATAGATCACTAGACCACCACTATTAGATGGACATAATTATCCAACACAGAAATCCCGGATGAAAGTTTTCATTCAAGCTCAGGGCATGAGAGCCTAGCATTTGGTAGTACACAATTAGACGCATCCAATGATCATTGATGATAATGGAGAAGCAGTTTAGAAGGATCCATCTAAATGGACAAGAGTGAAAGAAGAAAGTGCACAGGAAAATTCACAAGCAATGCATGCGATATCCAGTGTTGTTGATGAAGGACGCTTCTCAATGATTTCAGCATGTGAAACAACAAAAGAAGCGTGGGATGCCTTGCAAACCATTCATGAACGATCAAAGTATGCGATAGCATTGAAACTATATATGTTAGCAGTGCGGTTTGAAAAGCTAAAGATAGATGAGCATGAGACTATTGGAGACTTTCATAAAAAATTGAGAGATATTGCAAGTTAAGCTCATCAACTGGGAAAGAAATACTCCAACGTGAAATTAGTCAAGAAAATGCTGAGCTCGCTACCACCAAGGTTTATCCTAAAAATTGCAGCAATAGAGGAGGCTCACAACATTGATAATCTATCATTGGAAAAAGTTAATGAAATTTTTACAAATTTCGAGATGAATCTCCTAAGAGGTAAGTAAGAAAAAAGTAAAGGATTGGCACTACAGGTGGAAATTGGGAAAAGTGTGAACAATGCGAAAGATTATTTGAACCGAAGCTCTTCATCTCCAATCCAAAGAAACCATCTAGCAGAAAATGTTATTGGTGATATGAGCGAAAGAAGAAAAACAAGAGAAAGAAAAAGGGTTAATTATAGAGAACTTGCAGGATATATGTGCTACACCTCCTTACTTGAACCAAAGAACGTTAAAGAAGCACTACAAGATGAATTTTAGACAGCAGCTATGCAAGAAGAGTTAATTCAGTTTGCACGGAATGATGTATGGTAATTAGTGTCAAGACTACCAAGTACTACTGTAATTAGTACAAAGTGGGTGTT
Organism: Erythroxylum plowmanianum; assembly: GCA_025531925.1. Classification (NCBI taxonomy): domain Eukaryota; kingdom Viridiplantae; phylum Streptophyta; class Magnoliopsida; order Malpighiales; family Erythroxylaceae; genus Erythroxylum; species Erythroxylum plowmanianum. The sequence continues at coordinate 18,308,898 of JANVCQ010000009.1, read as the reverse complement.
TCGGAATAAAACAAATGAAAAGGGTAATGTTATCAGGAATAAAGCAAGGTTAGTAGCTCAGGGATATTCTCAAAAGGAAGGTATCGATTTCGACGAAACATTTGCACTAGTGGCACAACTTCAATCAATCATATCACTATTAGGCATAACATGTACAAAAGGTTTTAAACTTTATCAGATGGATGTAAAGTGCTTTTTTAAATAGTTTATACAGGAAGAAGTCTTTATGAGGCAACCGAAAGGTTTCATTGATTTATGCCATGCAGACTATGTCTACAAACTAAAGAAAGCACTTTATGGACTCAAACAAGCACCAAGAGCCTGGTATGAAAGACTCACTCAATACCTTATCAAGCAAGGATATAAACGAGGCAGTGTTGACAAAACCTTGTTTATTAAAAATTTCCAATCAGATTTTTGTGATAGCTCAAATTTATGTTGATGATATTATGTTTGGTGCTACATGTTCAAAGATGGTTGAAGAATTTATTAAGCTAATGACATCTGAATTTGAAATGAGTACGGTGGGTGAGTTAAATTTCTTTGTAGGTTTGTAAGTGAAACAAGTGAAGGATGGAATCTTCGTTTTGTAAACCAAATATGCTAGCAATATAATAAAGAAATTCAGTCTTGAGAAAGCTAGACATGCAAGAACACCTATGAGTGTCTCAATGAAACTAAACAAAGATGAGAATGGGAAAAGTGTTAATGACAGTTTATATCGCAGTATGATCGGCAGCTTATTATACTTGATAGCAAGTAGATCAGATATCTATTATAGTGTTGGTGTATGTGCTCGCTATCAAGCGAATCCAAAAGAAGCACATCTGATACCAGTTAAGAGGATTTTCATATATGTAAGCGGAACATCATATTTTGGAATATGATATATGTCAGATTCAACATCTTATCTAGCTAGATATAGTGATGCGGATTAGGTTGAAAATTTAGATGATCGCAAAAGTACTTCAGGAGGTTGTTTCTTTTTGGGAAACAATCTGATCTCTTGGGACAGTAAGAAGCAAAATTCAATCTCACTCTCGACAGCTGAGGTCGGATACATAGCTGCAGGAAGTTGTTGTTCATAGCTACTTTGGATGAAATAAATGTTAGAGGATTATGGGATTGATCAGAAAGAGTTAACAATTTATGCGACAATAAAAGTGCAATAGATATTTCGAAGAATCCGGTTCAGCATTCACGAACAAAACATATTGATCTTTGATATCACTTTATTCGGGAGCTCGTGGAAAGTAAGGCAGTCATCTTATGTCATGTATCTACCAAAAAGTAGTTGGCAGATATTTTCACGAAACCTTTTAATGTGGTAAGGTTTGAACTACTTAGAGGAGCTTTGGGACTTTGTGCCCTTCATTATTAGTCTCTTTTTATTTTTCAAAAAAAGGAAAAAGAAAAAGAAAAAGAAATTATTATTAAAAAATTGTATTAAAAAAAAGAGAACATAGCGGTTTTGGGTAAGGGATTTAAAACTCTAACTTAGCTTTCTTCTTATTCTCCATTGCTGCCGCATGCCCAAGCCTTCTCTCAGCCACTCCACGCAAGTTTCAACTCCAAGCAAGCACTCCATGCAAGCCACTCTCTCTAACATTCATCTTGGGCTTGTCTTTCTCTCTTCATCTCACCAGTCCTACGATGTTGATGTTGGTTATCACGCATATTTCTCTGACCTCTCTACTTCAGTGGTGGGTTATCATATATAGTGTTCATCATCTGGTATTGACTTTCTCTTCCAATTATTAACTGATTGAGTTATGAATGAAGTTGAAGAATTGTGGTTCACTATCTTGTGTTGTGATTGGGTTTGTGGATTTTGGTGATTTATTTGACTAATTGTGTGGGACTCTACTGCTTTGGTCTCTGATTTGTTAAATTTGAGCTAAATTGACGTTGAAGCCTCCTAGTTTACTGATTGAGCTTTGGCTAATTGTGGGTTGTGACTATTTGTGGTGGATTTTTCAATTTGAGTCTCAATACTTGCTGGTTATTGATTTTTGAGCTGATTGGATTCTTGATTGCCTAGACTTGGTATTTACTGCATTGTTGACTTCTAATCGATTGAAATTGGAGTATGGGAAAAAAAAAACAAGGAAAAGGTTTTATACTCAGTTTCTGAGAAGAAAAAAACAGCAGCTCCTACGCGACGTTTAAGTCGCTTACAATTCAATCTAGCATCTAGCAGAAGTTTTACAGGAGCAGAGCCATCTTCGGCAGTGCCTATTGACATTTTGAATGTCCAAGATCAAAATGATCCTGTTGACAATGTTACTCGAGTGATAGAATCCATGGTAGAAGAATCAACTTCAGATTTCGAAGCACCTCCTCTGGCTTAGTCTGTTCCTTCGTCGGTACCTCCTCTAGCTCCGAGAAAGCATACAAAGATGAAATGCCACAAGTCTGTATGCCCGCCTTGTTATCGTCCCTCAGTTAGATTTTCAGTTGACAAAGCAATTTCCTTTAAGTTTTATGCTCCAGCCGCCAAGCAGATATGGGGTACACTTTCAGACATCGGGTTTATTCTTGATCGGCCAATAAACGTTAATGAATTTCAAAATCATGGTCTGCACAACTTACTTTCAGAGCGTACCTTGTTACAAGCCTCACTCCTTCCTCAGCATTATGACTCCACTCTGGTAAAAGAATTTTACTTTTATTTAATAAGTGATATTTTAAATGTGGATGTTGTCTCTTTTGGAGTTGTTTATGTGCAGGGTCAGGTAGTTAATTTTGATGCCACTCAGTTGAATCTGTTTTTGGGATTTGATAATGTGATTGGTGACTTATTATATGATGATGAGTGGGCTGTCTCGACGGATCTGATTGCCACAGTTTTAACTGGTGGCAAACTAACTGCATGGCCATCTAGTTCTATTTTTCGGTCATCAATGTTGACCCAGAAGTATTTTGTGCTTTTTAAATTGATTGTGCTAATTGGATGCCAAGTACCCATGTTGTGACAGTTTATCTGGGCCAGGCCAAACTACTCTATGCGATTGGTACGGGAGTGAGTTTTCAATCTTGGGCGTCTCATTATCGACGCAATGTTGGCTATTGAGAGCAAGCCTCAGTCTCTTTTATATTTTTCATGTTTAATCTCACAATTTTTGTATTCTAATGAAGTTCCCATGATTGAATCAAGCATCTTGGATTCTGTATCATTGATGACTATCTCTCCACAGATTTTCTAGCAACCACGGATGGTGGACTTGTCATATGTTGCTTCGAGTCCTTCGGATGCCACGGGGACCTCCAATGTTAATCCCCATGTAGCCTTATTTTTTTAGATTGAGCGGAATGAAGGTGTTCTTCAAGTAGCTACTAAAGCCCTTCGTAACTTGAAGCAACGAGTTCTTCGTTTTCTGGGAGCTTCTTTGTTGGACCCCGAACCTTCGGTGGAAATTAAAAATGTTAAAATGAATTCAATGAGTGTTTTCGGATATGAATCGTATTATAGAA
>JANVCQ010000009.1:18267125-18286577 GCA_025531925.1 Erythroxylum plowmanianum | reverse complement strand
AGGTGATGAGCCTGCAAGTGAGGAACCAGCTAGGAACAATGCTGAGGAATGCAGGAGCAATTTGGATTTGAATAACAAATACTATAGTACTGATTTTTTAGGCTTAAACACTATATAATGCTGCTACTTCTAATCAAGCTAGCTAAATATTTCAGTAGGTGTTTTCTTTTTCCCGATGTAGTGTGAAGTGCTGAGGATCAGTCTATACATACCTGATAGAGTCTATCTAACAATAAAACTCCTCTTCTTCTTTTTTTCTTTTTTGGTTTGTCTTTCCTGAGAGAAACCTGAAAACTTTTCCTGATGATGGTTCGTATCATGAACTAAAGTTACTAGATCCTACATGTATACTATAGTCTTCTGTGTTGTTCTGAATAAAAACATATTTTTGTTACTGCAGAATGGTTACTTTGATCAATAGCTTCAGAAATTGATTCAACACGCTAATCCTCGATCTTTTTCATTCTACTATTGTGAGTACTGAATGATATAAGCGATAAATACAGCAATTTTGAATGAGAACAAGTTAATCCAAAACATCAAAAAATCTGATAACGTACTCTTGAGTTCAGTCACATAAATATTTTATATTAATTTAATCCTACTTTGATGTTTAAAAATTAAAAATAGCTTTTTATCTATATTAGGTGGCCTATATTTTATTTCTGCATAAAAGATAAGTATAAATCTAAAATTTAATTAGTTAATAATTAAGAAGAATAAAGTGCAGACACATGAAAATCATCACACATCACGTATGTGTTTGACATTTATGAACATATCTCATCCCTAAATATCTTTGGATTGGATATAGTTTTACCCTTTCCGCAGCAGTAAGCAAAGAATATCCTTAATGTTGAGTGTTGCAAACCTTGGTCTTACATACTAATTGGACTTATAAACCATTAATAATCACAATTAATATTGTAAAATTGATAAATAATTCAAAATCCACGGTCATAAGAATAATGAATTCAATTAAAAATGTACTATTTTAGGCAATAAAATAAAACTAATTACATATATTTAGCATTTTTCAACTTGATTAACTATCAAGCAATGCTCTACCTAAGCTCTACATGAAACTGTAGTTGTATAAAATATGATTTTATAGTCTAATATGCAAAACTAATCTCTAGTTTTAAATATGATTTTATAGTCTAATATGCAAAACTAATCTCTAGTTTTAGATAAGAAATAGGTTTTTGGGGATTTGGATAATACTAAAATCTACTTGATTTAATCATGTGCTCAACGGAAAGAGCATTTGTTCATCACGAGCTGTTTCCAAGTTGCACAATGTGTAGAAGTCAGCTAGGTGGGTCCTGAAGAAATCTTCTTTCTTCTTTGTATGAGTTGACTTTTTCTCAAATTTCTCCTTTTTCTTCGCCGCCCTCTTGCATGTCAGCTACCGTGGAATCTTTGTCGAGGAGGAAAAGAAGACACAACTTGGTTAAACCCAAATTCTTTCTCCATCTCAGCGGAGCTCTAAAGGAAAGAAGTAGCTCTCACACTGTTGAAGAACACAAAAGAAAACCCAGAAAACATTGGGAAAAGGAAAAAAAAAAAAGAGTTGAACAAGTTTATCATATGATATCACTAGTAGCTTTCAGCAAACACATCAAACGTGCTTCTGAAAGAAATCGAGTTGTGAGATCAATGGAAACTATAAGCATATATGAACAAAGATGTGGAAGATGTTATTTATTATTCGATCACGAAATTCTGAAAGAAATAGTTGACATTGGAATGTTAAGGACAATTTAACTATACAAGATCATTACAGTTATTTGAGAATATAACTATATTTATCACGTTTGTGCATTTTGGCAAGTATGCTGATACGAATAGTTATTCTCTACAGCATTATAAACAGATACATCATTCAAATAATGATCAAGGGTACTTCAGGAATCAAATGACATATCTTGAAACTTTATTCTCTTTCAGCTTATATTCCATCTTAATAACAAACGAAGAAAAGAAATGTAGCTCACCATCCTGATAAGTGGCATACTGGCATCTATAAATAGATCTCCAACGGTGTCAAGTTCCTCACATCAAAACACTCCAACTCTCTAACAAGTTTTTACACACTCATATCGCCTGCTCCGAATTACCCTTCTTAACAATGGATGCTTCGATTATGAGGTTGATTGCTGGGAGGCCAGTAGTGATCTTCAGCAAGAGCAATTGTTTCATGAGCCACTCCATTAAGGCACTGATATGTAGCTTTGGAGCTAATCCTACAGTTTATGAACTCGATCAGATTCCAAATGGACAACATGTAGAGGAAGCATTGGGGCAACTGGGGTGTCATCCAAGTGTACCGGCAGTGTTCATCGGGCAACGGTTTGTTGGTGGTGATCAGCAGGTCATGAGCCTGCAAATCAAGAACCAGCTCGGCGCTTTACTGAAGAATGCAGGAGCAATCTGGATTTGAAAGTATATATAACTAATTTCCATGTTCAAATTAGCACCTCAATGCTGCTATTCTAAACAAGGAGAGCGTAATAAAGTTCTTCTGCGGATATAATGTGAAGTGCTGAGAACCAGCCATGCATTGTTGCTTGATCGATGGAGTCTATCTAAAATGTGAACTCCTTTTTCTATTAGTATTATAGTAGTATTTCCTGATATAAACATGATAATTTTTCTTAATTTCAGGTTTGTATATAACTAAATTACTAATACAAGCTAGAGGAGACGAATAGCTACATGTGTATCATAGTCTTCTGTTGAATTGAATAAAGCTATATTTAGTTGTTAGAAGGTGAATTATAGTTTCTAATAGCTAGGTTACGTTCAGAAGCTGGTTCAGCACATTAATCCTCGACTTTCTTCTTCTACTACGGGTGAATGACCTATATTAATGGCTAGCGACAATGGATGGATCCATAATTGTTCAGCGCTCGAGCTTCTTAGAATCTGCATTCTGTACTGATTTGAAATCAGAAAGCAACGTTATATGTAAGAGTATAAATGAACAACCCGCCGGGTAATAAGTGAGTTCTTTCCCCAGCAGAAAAACGGTGACGATATTGAAAGAAAGTAATCGTGTGTTTAACGTAGGGAATATCCGAATAGCAACTAAATGTGAAGACCTCAGGGTGATGCATAGTAAACGATTTGGTGGATCATTGATATGTTGCCTTCTCATCTTACTTTAGTTCCACTCCTAGTAGCGTTTCAGTCTTGTAAGGGCCAAATTAGCTTTTCATCATAAGCTTTTTTCCGCTGTTCAACTTCTCGGCATTGTTGAAAAATCAAAGCCTACTTGTCACATCCATATCTCTTTGTGAGCAGAAGAGTTTGTTAAAGAGCTTAGTAGCTGGGGTAGATTCGGTTATTGTTTTCAAGGAATCATTATTTTGATGATTTTCGATATCAAGATGATTAATATTATCTAAAATATTGCTACGCACCAATAAATAATTTAGGATTAGCTAAATAAAACGACCTATCTCAGATTGATTCTGCCTTGTGATGTTTTTGATCAAGCTGTTATCTGTTCTAATTTTTTAAGTGTTATTTAGCCACTAATTAGCGTGGAATTCCTCGTCTGTGAGTGCAAATCAATCTGTCGAGATTTTGCTGCAACACACAACAGTTCTCGGAAAAGAAAAGAAAAGAGTGCTGTTGCACAAAAAGAAGAGGGAATGGTGAACTTCTAAAAGAAGAAAACAACAGGTAAAGCTCACAGATGCCATATTCCCTCGGACAAGTACGTGACCCCATTTCCTTATCCTAAACAATCCCAACAGTTGTACTCAAGATCAATTAAATCCTCTGATTCGTCCTTTGTTCATATCCTGCTTGCACCCGATGAAGTGACTTCAGATCAGATTGAAGAATTTTTATCTGGGATTTGCATATCTTTCAAATATCATGATATGCAATCTAGAAATAAAGGGTTCAGGGATATGTTTTAAAGAGGAGAAGTTGTACTTCATGAAGGAATAAGATCGAAGTAGATCGGTTTAAAGCTGAAAAAATCATTTCAAGGACCAACATCTAATCCTCATTTGTGATGCCAGGAACCGAGCTTGCGTTCTGTTTTAGAATTTCAGTGGTCGATATTTCTCCACCATGTGGTTCAAGACAAATCAACATGTTGATACTTGATAGCCATTTTATCCCATATGTCATCGTCTCTTGAGTGACCCGCAGTCATTATATAAGGATAGAATCTATCGTATCGGACATGGAAAAGTTTTTCTGTTTCATCTGTTAATATCAGAAACACAGAAATCGTATGAATTAAAAGGAAATTTCCTCCAGGGTGTATCCAGTATTCTGAAATGAGAGGAGATGGGCGTCTTTTTCATTTTAAGGGGCAGGAACCCGAATCACTTCTGGATAAGCCAGGTGGTACAGATGCCATTTCCAGTTGGAACATTTTAGAAACCTTGGTGGTTTTATCAGCAAATTAATTGTTGATAACAAGGAAGTCTTGAGTTGCAATGGTTGATCAACACTCATGTAATGTAAGACTAGGAAAGAACAACCTTGAGTATGATCAATCATCATTTGCAATGTCTGAAATGAAAAGCATAGATGGGAAACATTCTTATGGCAAAATGTTTCAGCAGAATACACTGATGGGCTTAGTAAAAAGAAAGGAATGACAGCTCACAAGCCATATAAAATGATGAAAAGCCATAAATGAAAGTGACAACGATAGCAACTGGACCGAGTTTAGATCTTCTGTCTAATATTATGGTGTCTTATTCTGTCAAATGAATCTCAGTCATTTATTTATATGGGTCCCGCGTAAATTACTCGTGAGTCCTATAAAATAAATAGCTAAAATTTTATGAGACAAAATAAGACAGAATAATACTAAATAGAGAATCTTGTCTCGACTGAACCTGTTATAACAGGTGTGCTCTAATTCTCCGCAATTTTTACCGGCTAATCTATTCTATGTAAATGGAGAATATCTTTTTGACCTTTAATTTGTGTGTCTATAGATATCATCTGACATCAGATTGGTGAGGTGATAAGCCATATCTAAATGCGTTTACTTGCAGCCACTATCATCATTCCTGGTTTGGTCAAGTGCTCAGTTAATGTCAAACTTTTCAGAAGATTAGTGGCCATGGTAGCTCAATCAACGTAAGCTCCAAATATCGTGTCGGTCAAAGTAATTGATCGTTTCCCTTGTCTTTCTAGCCGCACAAAATTAATTTGAAAACAAAAGTGTACTAAACAGCCACAGGTTTATCTGTTTTTCCAAGGCTAAAAGCAGGGCGTTCCCTTAGTTGAGGATAATTTATAAAATCATGCAACTATCAACGAAAGCAGATCTTTCTATGTTGCCTAACGTCTCTATTTCGTATCTCTATTGTAATTTGATTTTTTATTTTAACCATATTTTGATTTACAATTTCTCGTGTAATATTCTATTAGTTTATTTTTATTTTTATTCAAAACAAAAGTTTTAATATCACATTATGTTAGGATTATAATATTACCCTTAAAGGTTACCACTTGGAGAAAAAAAACTTACAATAGAGGGATTGAAATTAAAAAAAAACATCTACGTGATTTGGTATAGTTAATAGCAATAATTTACAATTGGAAAATTAAACTTAAAACAAGAAGTTTAAGTTTGAAAGGTTAAACTAATATATTAAAGATTGAATAAAATTAAAGAATTTAAAATATAATCAAAAGAATTTTCTATTATCTATTAAAGAATTTGAGGTTCAGTTAAAAAAGAGCTTTTAATTTATAAAAAAAACTATTAATTTACAAATATTGACAACCAATTAATGAACTAATGTTTGAAAATAACAATTATTAAATTAAGTCAATCAAATAGGAAGTTAAAAATCAAATAGAAAAATAGACAATTCTAGATTTTTAGAACTGATACACCATTCCTACTGTGCAATAGTCTTTAACGGCCTGTTTGATATAAGGGAATAGCTATTCTATTTCCTTCCTATTCCTAACATATTATTAAACCTGCGTTTGGTTAGAAACCAAATACATAATAGATTATCTTCAAGAATACCTATTCTAAAATTTAAAGAATAGATAAAACTTCCCTCAACTTATCTTTATATATTCCAAGAAAACATATTCTTCTTCAAGATAAATTTATCCTTCACGTTAACCCTCCCCAATATAATTATTATAAAAATAATGGAGGAGAAAAAATTAATAATAATAAGGAATTGAATAATAATAATAATAATAATAATAATGAATTTAATAATAAAATAAGAAAAAAATAATTGATAAAATTAATAATAAGCAAAAAAATTATAATAATAATAAGAATAATAATAATAACAATAATAATAATAATAATAATAATAATTTAGCATTTTTGTTGGTTATTCCTTTATCATTTCAAGTTTATATTTTCAAATCAAACATTGACATAAAAATTCTTTATCTATTCTATATTTTAAACTAAACAAAGTAACACTCATTCTATTCCTCATCTTTTATATTATTTATCTATTCAATTCCCTGAATCAAATAGGCCGTAATTATAATAATAATAAGAATAATAATAATAACAATAATAATAATAATAATAATAATTTAGCATTTTTGTTGGTTATTCATTTATCATTTCAAGTTTATATTTTCAAATCAAACATTGACATAAAAATTCTTTATCTATTCTATACTTTAAACTAAACAAAGTAACACTCATTCTATTCCTCATCTTTTCTATTATTTATCTATTCCATTCCCTGAATCAAATAGGCCGTAAGTTTCAATACTCTTGCTATACAGTTCTGAAAAATTGTAGAATCCTTTTGCATTAAAATCAAAGGCTGATGCTTAGAATTAGTGTTGATTGAAGAATAGGTTATAAAGATATTGGTAAAGTCAATACAGTCAAACCGACCATTGGCTGCAAGTTAGATACTAAAATCTAGAATGACCCGATGATAACTATAACGTTATTGTTTATGTGTGGCTGTGTGCTACGACTAACACGTGCTTTATGGCAAGAATAGAGCAAGTGGTGGGCCAGGAATGCATCTCCATGACCTTGTACGGACCTTACCCGGTCCTTCACGTTCTTGCTATGCCATTAATGGCAAATTCCCTTTCTGAATAACTTTTACAAAAGCTTAAATCTTTTCCCTCCAATTGCTTCTCTCAATTAAGCTTTTGGTTTTCTTGACGCGAATCTTTGCTTTGGGGAAGGAAGTGCCCAGCAAGTGGATAAACCCCAACTCTTTCTCCAACTCAGCAGATGCTCAAAGCAGATAGAACTGATGTTGAAATAAGATGGTTAAAATAATAACTAAAATTGAAAAGTCAAGAAATGCTTCATGCAACTCCATCTCACTGACAGTGACACTGGAAAACCGTTCCCTTAAATAATGAGCAGTCTGGCAATGTTCTCATCACACGACTGCCACGTTTTTGCGTACGAGCAAACGAATCCAAGTTGTTATCAAAAAATGTGGATGGACAGATATATTCATCGAGTGATCATGAGTAGTAAATGTGGAATTATGACACATCTTCTGAGCATTTTATTCCTTGGTCCTATATGTTCAAATTCAATCCACTCCTCTCAATGACCTTTATAAATAGCTGTTCGTTTGTGTTCCGGTTACTCAGAGCAAAGCAGCTCAAACAATCACAAGAATCCTCAATAGGATCTATCATTCCAGCTAGTAACAATGGACGCAGTGAACGGGTTGGTTGAAGACAAGCCAGTGGTGATTTTCAGCAAGAGTAATTGTTGCATGAGCCACTCTATAAAGTCACTCATAAGTGGATTTGGAGCAAACCCAACAGTTTATGAGCTCGACCGAATTCCCAATGGACAGCAAATTGAAGGGACACTGGTGCAACTAGGTTGCCAACCGAGTGTACCTGCTGTGTTCATAGGACAGAAGCTAATTGGAGGTGAAAAGCAGATCATGACCCTACACGTCCAGAACCAGCTCGTGCCATTGCTGATAGAAGCTGGAGCCATGTGGATTTGGAAGAAGTAGAGTCTAAACTTGTTCCAGTAAGCTAAAGGTTTCTCCCTTCTTTTTTCCCCGGTATTCTTAAGAACATAAAACTATCGTCGGCAAGGTGCAATCTACTTAAAGCGAGCTCCAACCCTGTTTAGTACTTTGTAGAACTTTACACTTTCTAATTCAATAAGCTCCAGTGTTCGACAAACGTAACTTGTGTAATATCTACAATAAAGATATCATACTATTTTCAGATCATCATCATACGATACCATAACCTATAACAGATTGGAAAGAAATGACATGAAGCACAGCAGTGACTAACAGATTAAGCCCAACTATATAGCCATTGAACTATCTCTAGACTTTCTGATAGTAGGGAAGACGATATGACTCAAAAAAAAATTTAAGTTCAATAAGCATATTTCTTTATGAAAATCCACTCGTGGATTCCCTTGCAAAGGGACTTATGGATAAGAGAATGTAAAAGTAACATCAATCGAATAGTTAACTAACGCGACAGAGTACAAGAAAGCAAAGTCTCAACAATGTAAAAGTAACATCAATCGAATAGTTAACTGACGCGACAGAGTACAAGAAAGCAACGTCTCAACAACGAGGGAATTCTTGTGGGCACTTAACTTCACCTTCTGTAGCCTATCGTGAACAAATCCTAAATGCACATTTGAAGAATAATTAACATCTTGTAGCCGAGAACCACGTCTACGACAGAAGCTTCAAGCTTTTATATTTCTCCCTAACACTTCTATTATGGTTTCTGAACGGATTATTTTGATTTCCAATTGTGCGTGGATTGTGAAAGCATGTCAACTATTTTCAGAAAACAAATGCTTAGGTATCCATAACAAGCGGAAATTTCATTAAGCACCAACTACAAAGTACAGACCAAATATACATTTGGGACGAGTTAGAATTGGCTTTACTGTTTATAGCCCAATAGGTCTGGGGTTACCTTCCACAAGCAGCAATTACTCTTCTAGTTGCATTTATTCTTTCTCGTGTTCCTGATTCAGGCCAGCGAACAAGCACATTCCAGATTTTACCTAATTCGCCAACCAGATTCAACATAAGCTATCATTTCTTCAGTTGTGTTTTAGAAGATAAAACATAAAAGAGAAACAGAAAAGGACCAAACCCTAATTGGTACATATAAGTCCTCAATCAAGACAAACAAAGATTAAAACACGTCTTTTTGCTCAAAAGCAGGAACCTGCAAGACACGAGGAACAGTAGCTGTGAAGAGATAACAATCCTACCCATGATTCGAAATCGATTATTTTTGGATGAAGTCATCAAGAATTCCAATTTCCTGCTCCAGAATCGCGTTTCTCCGCCAATTATCAACAGCTCTACGAACAGTAGCATTGGCCTGACGGATTTCGTCGGCAGAGAACTTGTGCTCCATAATTCCCAATGGCCCAGGTTCAAGTACCCTAATTACTGTTTCAACCTCTTGCTCCAGTTGCCTGTAATGTTAAAATAATGTTAACGGAATCAAAAGATTCATGTAACAGAAAGCAGGTTTGCAGGCTGATTCATAACAAGGGAACTCTTAAGTGACAAATTGAATGATTTGGAAGTATGAGAAAAGAGATATATTGAACCTGAACAATCTTGGAAATCCAGACAATGAAATACGCATTGTCGTTTCTCTCTCTCTCTCTCTCTATGGCCACAGTCAGATGATGATACTCGGCTCAGGTGGAAACAGCGAACTGGTCTTCTTACTGCAACAGACAGCTATCACCGTCATACTATGTCGTTTGGAGTCAAGTAGCGGAAATTAAGGGTAAAAGAAGCTATTTTAAATTATTAAAAACATATTTTATAATAGAAATTTGGATTTTTTTTTTTTTTGGTGTGGGTTATGACCACATTCATCACAAAAACCAAACTTGCGATGTGTTTGATGTTATTAAACACAAATCTTAATCTTATTCATAATCTAATAGATGCTTTGGTTGGTCAAAAGGGTAACGTAGCAATCTTACTAATCCAATACAACACTGTCCAACTCATAATCAACACAAGAAGAAGAAGAAGAAAAAGCTGATGTTTTAATTTGGACACACTACTAGATTGTTTTTAGTTACTATACACTCTCCCCCTTCACCTATTCACACAATTATACAAGTTGATGATGATCATGAAACCGAGTGACGCCTTCTCCTCTGGAACAAGAACCTTGTTTCTGAATTGCCCTTTCCTCCAATTGGCTTCAAACTGTTTATTCTGAACAGGGAATTCAGTTTGTTCAACTTTTTTGTGAAAGATTTAAATAACTTGTTGGCAGGATGAGTCCTTACAAGTTCCTGTTTCATGGATACGTGGTCCTTTTCTAGGTCGGTCAGTCGCATTCTCATTCTTGCGACTTCAAGCTTCAACTCCCTGTTCTCTCTTCTCACTGATGCGTAATTGTCTCTTGGAGATATTGCTCCACTTCCTGCTCCACTGCTTGAACGTTGAGGGAATTGGCCGTTTATTGCTCCGAAAAAGAACTGATTGTGACCCCCATTCATGGCGTTTCTCAGCCTGATCTGCTCAAAGTATAGAACTTGGACTGCCATTTGAACTGGAAGTCTTTCGTTTTGTGCTGCGTGGCTACAGGCCTCTTGAGATAATTTCTGACAGTCAATGGTCTTGCAGAGTCTGTAACGCTCGGAATCCTTAATGTTTGGATGAACCTGTACTAAAAAAAACTCTCAAAGTTACGACCTTTCCATGGAATTCAGTAATGTTGAATCTTTCATGAAAGAGAGATTAAAGTTACCAACTTTGAGGAAGATGTCCACTGCTCTGTACAGGCCGTCGCTAACTATGCGAGCATGATCTGGAAGCAATTCTGCTAATGCAATAAACTTCGATGGCAGCAAGTTTGAGTCTAATGCAACTTCTGCAAGATAGTTGTCAAGTAATTTTGACACCTTAAGAATTGAGCTTTGCTTAGGAGATCCAGGACTGTCGAAATCATAAACCATTTCACTTTCATCTCGCATATGATTGTCTTCGTCATCGTCCTCGTCCAGGTTGAGAAAGATGGAGAAGATCCTAAAGATTGAGTCCGTATCGTACAGGGTGGAGTGGTTGTTCCCATGAGCGTTTGCTGGAATTAGAATGTCTTCAAGAATTGCTTGATCTAGCTGAAGCCCGATTCTTCTCTCTAAATCCGATCTGCACGAAGTAGGTGCTGATGCTGCTATTGCAGTTTTCAACAAACTTGAAAGAAAAGCCATTGGAACTCGACTCTTCCTTGATTGGGTTGGTAGTAAGCTAACAATTGCTTCAACGATGACTCTTTGTTTCTTTTGCAACTCCAAGTCCAAGAGACTCCCTTTTACTAATTGAGTGTCCCGTATTACGAGTCCTTGAAGGGAATTGTGGGCATAATTTATTAGAATCTTACTGATCATTTCCTGCTTTAGACCCTTTGATTTCACTGCAGATAGAACTCTTTGGAAGAAATCCAAACTAAGCATTGTGAGTGATTTCCCCCACCAATCTGATGGTGTTTCTGGTTCCAAGTTTGACACTTTGTTTGCGGGGAAGTTATGGTCTAATTTTAGCAGGCCAGAGGTAAGCTGCTCTTTACATGCATTGCTTGCAATTGCATTGATGAGCCTGCCAACCAGATTGATCTCTTCACAAATAGGCAAGAGTGTTTCACAGCGGTGAAGGACTGATATTGAGGTCGATATGTTTGGGAACACCATGTCCTTCAAGTAAGCTTCGGATCGGGCTTCAAGGTTCTTTTCTGCAAAATCTTCAGTCATTTCCAGGAAGTGAGCCACACAACGTAGCATAGCAATATTTGACAGTGTAATCTCAAGGTTTATGCCATAGCAAAACTTAGCAGCAAGCTCGAAGGCCTCAGGTCCACCAGGGACATTCGGGATACTTATGCGCGACACCTTTGAATCTTTCGATTCTAACAGCATTTTCCTTATTCTTCCACTTCGAGAAACTAGAGGAAACTGCAAAAGAGTTTAAAATTCATACCTCGAGTACAAAACTGCCTAGTATATAGTCTGCAATTTCTGTCTATACTCGTTTCCTCAACATCTATCAGCACATAAATCTCCTTTTAACAATGGACAAATAAGATGAATCCTAATCTGGCAGTCAAACATTTACTATAGCAAGTAGAAGCAGATATACGAACCTTATGGAGTGCAAAGCTTGATGCTCTAACTTCAACAGTGAGATCACTAGAGACATCAGAAATTGGCCTGCAAGATGGTAGAATGGCATGGGAAATATCAGATCTGGATTATCTCCTAGAATAGTATTGAAATTGAAAAGACGAGGAAATTTCCAAGCAGAAAGAAAACGAACAATCATACATGTTGTTCGGTCCTAATAATTTCGAGGTCCTGTAGGAACTTCTGCTATAAACCTGTACACTCATTTCTGAAACCGTGACTACCCAACAGGTTTTCCCAAGGATATAGTCTGACTCTGACCATAGACAGTAAAATAACCCAGAAACCACATAAGTTCTTGTACTACAAATCTTAAAGTGGCCTCCCAGATCCATAGACAACAACAGTCTTGAGATTCTGAATCGACACAGATGGCCCAGATAGGAAAATCATAATCCAATAATTACACATTCATTGGGACTACAGAAGCAGTACGGCAGGCAGTAATGTTTCAGTTCTTGACTCCCACAAAGCCGTAACTCAAGATCGCAGAATGATAGTGCCTTTGTAAGGCGTCACATAGCTATGCTTTTCTCAGCAAGCTTTTGTCATTTTCAACAACTTCAATACGATGTCCGTACTTGTTTTGAAGAGTAAAATGCTCACAAATTATTGAGCGGCAAAACATTAATAGCATTTGGCAATTTCTGATAGTGCTAGGTGATAACTCTTGCTGACGCTCATGCCCTTGTCGTTGAAATGAAATTTTATTTGTAAGGTCAAGATCATAGTTTCGTTGTCAAACTCCCGTACTGTATAGATACCATGAGGTGTTGTTTTGTTGCATTAATTAGTGCTAACTCTTGTGACTCAAACATGAGGCTTTGATTTGGCATGCCAAGTATACAAATCATTCTATTCTTGATCAATCCAAACTGAAGATCTTGCAACACTACAAGAATATGTAAAAGCACTAAATTCTACTACAAGAACTACTGAAATGCAGTTTATTTGATTATTAGAAGGTCAATGCATTCTCAGAAGTTTAGAAATGAAAGCATAAACAGAAGGAACTTTATATTCTCTGGGAATCGACTTTTTCATTGAAGGCATACTCCTGAGATTGTTTCCATATCAGAAGACACCAACTAAGCATTTATTGCAAAGTTCAATTGAACCCCATAAACTGAGATTAATTTTGGCAAATTGAGTATCAATTGTTTAGACAAATTTGAGAATGAAGTTTTAAGAGAAAGTTGCTTAAAATATTCAACATTTCTCCAAAATTCCAGGGAAGAAATAGCAGTCATACAACGTTTCAGAATCCTTTCCAGCATAAGCAATCATCATTTTCAAACCAAAATTAAGCGCAGTATTTGGAAAACAGCTATCAAGTGAGAGAAAAACTAGGAGACGGAGGGTTACCATTCAGTAGCGTGCCTTATACTTGAACTTGGACGAAATGATCTCTTGCCAGATATGCTTGGCTTCAACTCACCAACAGTAACAACACCCATTTTCTGTTGGAGAGAGAGTGGAAGTTCTGCAACACCAATCCCACTAACAGTTGTCTGTCTTTCAAGAATATAATCAACTGTTTTTAACAACTGACTCCTAACCAAAATGTGATTTTATTATTCTGCAGAGCTGACATGTTGTGCTAGCAGGTTCAACACCTACCTTTCTTTTCTTTATCTGTATAATTCTATTCTCTGTGGGAAAGGAAAGCTGGAGTGAGGTGAAAGTCACATGAACCCATGCAAGATTATTAGAGGAGTGGTGATGACTTTGAAATATACTTTAATCGTGTTTATAATGTAGCCCTTAATCTAAAGTCAAGAAAATTGTAGGTGTGCGTTGCACTTTTCGGTGAAAGGCAATGTAAGACCTGCCTTTTGTTTCCCATGATTTTTGTTTTGAGAAAATTGCAGGAATCCTGAAGAGTTGCAGTGCTTTTGGGTGATATAATCATGGCTAGTGAAAGCTACCCTCATAAAGATTAGCTTAGTTTAATACTATATTATGTGTAAAGCACACCAAAGTGTAAAACTTAAGATGATGTGTTGGGTTACAGGTTATAATGAGAACCACAGTGCCTCAACTTAGCTTGCTTTATGTGGGAGATTAATATACTCCATTTTAGGCCAAGCTTTTGAAGAAAGCAATCCACTTAAGGAGCTCCCGAAAACCTAAACATGGGGAACTCCCAACTTGAGGTTAACAATCGTTCAGCAAAAACATAACCTTCAACTACTACACTTGCTCTCAAGCTCAAATCATACGTCAAGAGAAGGGAAAACTGAGTGAAGTTGATGATCTCTTTACTTTCTAATAAAGAATTTTGCAATTGTACTAGCCACAACCTCACTTTCTCTAAGCATAGAATTGATACAGTTCTCATAAGTAATAAAGATGCACCGTTTTTATCTTGGTTGTTGGATCAATGATGGCTTAGGATCGCACGATCAAGTGGTAATGATGATCCCATCAGTTCGTGCTTTTGTTCGGCTGGTCGACTACTAAGTTTCTTTAAAACCTACCCAATTAGGCCTCACTAATCAAGTGGTTAAGATCATTTATACAACTTGCTTCTCATCAGCTTTATCTTTACTCTGTACCATTTAAAGATCAGTACACCTGCATTATAGGCTTTGCATTATAGCCTTTGTAACATTTCTTCCCTCACTGGCTTTAAACAGTTGGCAGATGAGAGAGAGCGAAATCCCAAGAGGTCCACCATGGTTTAGCATAGCTTTAAGCCAAATGGGTTTTAAATTCTGTAGGAATCTGCAGTCGTCCGTGTATAATATATATTAAAGCAGTACCTAAATTTTCGGGACTAATTTGTCTAAATTGGAAGTGCAAAATGACATGCAAAATAACCAGAATGCTCCCAGGTTTCTCGGCCATGTCGTCTTAGTGACAAGAAATGACATGAGCAGTGTTTTAGTCAAAAAGGAACAAAACCTGTCCTCAGACTGTGACAAACGTGCATCAGAAAGGTTATTGTGTGTGTTTGTGTGTGTGTTTACTATTATTGTATTTGCACATACGTATTATATACGTATGGTTTGAATTTCTAGAAGACTACGAACACATTATAAGACGGCCTGTCCAAGAATTAATAATGCGATCTGCCTCACGAAAGGTGGGCATAGTGTATGAGGAAGGTTTCAAGTGGGTACTTCAGCTATGGACCAAGGATGTGGTGGACTAAATTCTATTCCAATCTCTTCAGTTTGAAATCTCAAAAAGCAAACTTGGCTCAAAATCTATGGGGTATATAACCATCCTCAGGGATGGGTTCGTCTCAACACTAATAGGGCATTTCGAGCGTCGACTTCGAGGGCTACTGCAGGTGGCATCCTCAGAGACAGTACAAGAACATGGCTAGGGAGCTTTGTGCATAATATTGGCTACTGTACTTTCGTTAGTGCAGAACTCTGGGAGGTGTTCTCTAACTTATCACTGGCATGGAATATGGGACATAGAAGAGTGGAACTGGATATTGATTCCTTGAGAGTCATTAATTTATTATCATCTTCCTCCTCATCCTCAATGCCTTATAAGGCATGATTTTTAGAGATCAATTATTTATTCCATCACCAATAAATTGTGAAAGTTAGACATATTTATCGTGAAATGAATAGAGTTGTGAATTGGTTAGCTAACTATGCCAGATCTCTAGATATCGGCATCTATTGGTATCACAACCGGCCTGTGGGTTGTTTCACTATCCTCATGGAACATATACCTAGGGTATCTTTTTTCCGCCTAGCAGCTTAATTTGCTTATACTTTTCCTTTATAAAAAAATATAAAAATTGATGTATGATCTTGTGAGGCATGAAAGTTGAGTGAGCAAAAGGAATAAGTAAAAGCCAAAAGGGAGTTACACATGAGGGGAAAAGGACCCTCTGAATCATTAGCACAGGTGTGCAAAGGTTGTGGCTACAATTATGAAACACTGGAGCCCACCGTTTCAAAATCCTACCCTATACGACGACATCATACCCCTATGCTCCGTTGGCTTTTTCTAATTACGTCTTAACTTATTAGATGGTCGACAAATTTTGGAATTGTTACCTTGGGTCCTAGCTCAGGACGTCAGTAACAAAAGGTGGAGAGTCCGTTAATTGATCTGTCATGAAATTAATTGTGTGAGATGCGATTTGGTATTGTCACATGAAAGAAATAAAGCAAAATAGAGGAAGAACTATTGGAGCATTTATTACCTTTGTTTAGGGCACTAGTCATGTCTTCCTATTTTCGTGGTCGTGGATAAATGATATTTCTTCTCAGGGATTGGCGCATGGCCACTCTTTGTGATGGCAAAGATTTGAACTTTCTGTGGATATTTGGAGTTTAAGCCCAAACAAACTTATATCTTTTCCATTAGAGCCCAAGCAAATTTCTAACATATGGCACCATTCAGCCTAGTCCAAGTCTGGATAGATTACCCTCTTGTTATGTGATTAAAAACAGGGTCGTAAGTCCCACAACCAAATCATGCACTAGAAAACCTTCAGGCTCCGTTTGGTTGACATGGATTGTTGCTGAGGAAAGTAATCTTTTTTCTAAAATTTAAATTATTACGTTTGGCAAATTCAATTTTTCGTTTTAATATAACGACAGAACATAAAAATGGCTGAGTTTTGAATGATCTGAACTAGAACAGAATAGTCTAAAGACCAGTACAAATTCTAAGAGTTTAAACTCATTTCAACAATTACTATATGGTAATTGGGAGACCTTTTCTATGTTTGAATGACACCAATGTTGCACAACTTTGATAATATGGGGATCCCATGTTTTAGCAAGAAGTTCATGCAACAAAACTGTTCAGAAAATTATTAAGTCACTAAAAAGTTAAAAAGTGTGTAAGCTATCTATTTCGGCAAAATACAGCTACATTCAAAAATGATCGAGACATCGTAGCAGCTGAAAATTCAAGTTCGAGACAACCTAAAGATCAATTCAACTTTTGGTTTTGAGAGTTACAAAATGGCAGTTATGAAATGACGATTATTTTTAATTTTATTAGTTTGTCAAATAAGTTAGTTGTAAGTTGTTTGTCTTAATATCAATGTTTGAAAGTTCGCATACGTGAAAGGGATGAAAACCCCCTCCTCCCGCACCTGTTTTACAGAGCAACCAACCTAGCTATAGTGCGGTGGTCACAAGACAATCTGACCCTGGCATAGGAGCGAGGGAAATGGAATAGCCTAAAGAGGAACTAATTGAAATTGCCGAGGGAGATATTTCTATAATACAAGTTGAATTTGGCATGGGCTTAGAACTATCCAACACTTTCAAAGGAAAACTAGACAAAGCTTGGGCAAACGTTGTTGTGATTAAACTACTAGGACGCAAATTAGGATTTAACATGATCAAATCCAGATTGTTCAATATGTGGAAACTTAAAGGCCCTGTGAAAATTGTTGATATAGACAATGATTTTTACCTCATCAATTTCGTGGAGGAGGACAACTACATTCTGGCCACGCCCTCTCTGTTAAACCATGGTCCCCGAAATTTCGTCCATCTATTAGAAAAATTACGCATGTGGTAGCTCGGTGCGCTTCCCAAAACTCTCCGTCGCTAGGTACCATCCTTCGATTCTCACTGCCCTCGAAAATTTGGTGGGATGCACAGTCAAAATAAACAACAATACCTAACAAACATACCGGGGCAAATTCGCACAAGTAGCCGTCGACATCGACCTCAGCTCACCTCTCAGATCCATCATCGAGCTAGATGGGGTAATCATCAAGGTGGCTTACGAGGGTTTGCCCCAAATTTGCTTCTCATGTGGACTGGTCAAACATAGAACCATGGCTTGCCCCACACGACCGATCGAGCAATCCAACACTGCGCCCACCACTGGTGGCCAAAAGACGACAACCCATCTAGGTAACCTAGGCAAATCTTCCTCAGGAGACCTTCGACAAGCATATTACAGGCCATGGATGCAAGTTCAGTGTCACCCTCGCTGGCCGCCACCCATCCCAATGACACGCAGACATGACAGGAACAACAACTCCTACCATGTGAGGTTGAAGGGCTCGAGGTACACGACTCTGTCAGAAATAGAGCCGTTGGAACTCAGAACGGACCAACCTCAAACGACTGAGGAGATTCACCAACCCGCAACTGACAATATTACATTGAAGAACCAAGTGAGCGAGAAATCCCTAACCCAATCGCAGAATAAGGATAATAGGACAAAACACTCGTCTTTTAAAGGACGAAATGTTTCTTATACCCACAGCTCCAATACTACACCACAAGCCTCCCTTCAGCTTCGACCTATGGACCCGCAAGCCTCCCTTCAGCTTCAGCCCATGGCCCATGATAGGCAGATTCATCCCTTGCCTACTTCCAAGCCCAAATCACAAGAGACTCAAAGACCCATAACGAACCACGTGGCCCTATCGATCCCCTCACATGCAAAAATGATACTACAAGATCAATCTATCACTCTGCCCATATATGAGGAATTGGGTTACGGGGACATAGAGGAGGATCTCAATGAAGACTGTGTTTGTACAGCCTCAACATTGACCAATAAAAAACATATGATACCCCCACCGCGACCATCTGATCCAGAAAACGATTCCATGGTCGTAACTGAACCTAATATTGAGTCCGATACTCAGATGGAGGAGAGTCCACAGGAATACTTGACAAACCAGTATAGACTTCTTTCACCTATAAATAGGCTAGACTTATTACAAAATTAGAAGTCATATTTCGATAGACTTCTTTAATAGATAACTAGGAATCCTAATCCAATAAAATAACAAACATCCTAATCAATAGCTAAGAATCCAAATTAAATAAAATAACAAGCTTCCTAATCAAATAAATTTATTCCACAAGCTAAGAATAACGATATTATTAAAATAAAGGCTACTTCTTGTGTTCGTAGGTCTGTCCCACAAAGACGTCCAAAACATTAACACTTGTTTGACGAAATTCTACAAAGGAGTGCCTAAAAAGTGTTTGAAAAATTGATTAACTGAAGTGCACTTAAGCTGTTTGGTGGAATTTCGCTGAGAATATAGTTGATGGATTCGAAGGTATCTTTCCAACCTCAAAACATCATCATGAAAGTTAGTATCAGAATAAGGTTTGCAAGGGAATGCAAGAGATAAAATGGTAGGCAGAAACATGGAGCAATTGAAGGAAAGAATGGCTCTATGGAAGCAAATTTTTAAATCAATTCTAGAAGAAGATGGGTTCGCTGTGGCTGCTCTATGGATTCTGTTAGGATAAAATGCCCCTCGGATCGGATACCGGTTGAATTTAATAGCCCGAAAAGTAGTAACGAAAATAAAGGTA
>JANVCQ010000009.1:18219474-18231947 GCA_025531925.1 Erythroxylum plowmanianum | reverse complement strand
AATTCTCATTCACAATTAATCACTTAATACATATTACTCAACTTCCTTGAACATAACTACAATCATATAAACATCTTTATTCCCATTATACTCATGTCTTGGGTGCCTTGATATTATCCCTTCATTCACTAAGTTATATCCTTCATTTTCACTTCAAACCTATCAAACATTAGTCACATAAACCAACGATCATTCTAGGTTCACTTTAACACCCGTTTAAGATTCAATTCACTTGACCCGTGAATTTCTATTAGGTGGACATCCATGTCTGTTAAACGGACTTTTATGGGTCACTTATAGAAACTTGAAAATTTGACCCTCTAGAAATCAAAATCTCTTCTCGAGGTCTTCATAGAAATTGTATCTCTCGAAGTCCTATTTAAAACCATACCTAAATGACCTCAATTTGAGTTCTCCAAAAAAGGTTATGCCTCTTGCACCAAAGTATGTCCAATTGCATTCTATGTTTTCCAGATTTCTAATTCTTTACTTACAACATTCAATTCCTCGTGCTTAGTCTATCATTTCCAGTTCAATACTCATTATTTATCTATTATTCTAACTCCATTTCAACTCAATATCATCTATAAACAATTTATAGCCCATGATTGACTAATAACAAAATATACACATATATATGCATTCCTCATCAATTTTCTACGCATATTCAATTTTATTTCCACTTTCATTTCGCTTCTAACTATCACCTTGATCCTTCACATTTTAAAGCACCACACTAACCCCTTTCATTAGGTCTAGACTCATTTTATTTCATCATAAAAATACCCAAAGAGATTCACATTAATTCATCAAGAAAACAGAACAAAAACCCAATATGTATCCAGTTTTTCTGCACTTTTTTCCTATACCAAGTCCTAAACTTCAAGTCAAAACTGGAAAGTCTTAAAGACAGAATTTGAAATCAATGTCTTTATACAAAATGTAGTCATATGTCTCTAATTTAATCCAAATCAAAGATCATCTCATTTAGATAACTAAATAACAAGTTATGGCTAAAATACAGAAGCATATTGAGTGGAAAAAGTCACAGCTAATATTTCTCCAGCACACTTTAACCACCATTCACTCACTCAATCCAACATTATGTCATTCCCTAATCTATTATCCATCAAAACACCAAAGCAAGGCATGAATCTATCCTCTTTTCTCATCCACGTTTTATGATGAACCCATCCTCATTTTATGAACATTTAACCTCTAACTATCTTTAAAGATGCTTCATTCATCAAAGCCATGAAGAGTAATAGGTTACTTACTTGATTTAGCTTCAATGTCTTCAAATCATCATGAAACCCTAGCTTTCCATGGCTTCATACAATCATCATTATTGAAGGTGGAATAGGCTATGTTTTCCTTGTAACAGGAAGGGATAGTAAGGATCTTGAAGTGG
This sequence comes from Erythroxylum plowmanianum, assembly GCA_025531925.1. Taxonomy (NCBI): domain Eukaryota; kingdom Viridiplantae; phylum Streptophyta; class Magnoliopsida; order Malpighiales; family Erythroxylaceae; genus Erythroxylum; species Erythroxylum plowmanianum. Next base: position 18,230,536 of record JANVCQ010000009.1, on the reverse strand, counting down.
TAGTGTAGGGTTTTTAAAAAAACAGCATTTAAAAAAAAACAACATGAAGAGGTTGGGTTATGAGAATGAAAATGTCATGGATTGAGAGAAGAGAAGAAGAAGATGATGAAAGCATTTGGCTAAAATGAAATGAAAGAAGGAATGGGCTTTCAACATAATAACGTGGGTTACTAAATGAGGTGTGTATCACTTGCCACATGTCAATCTCCCATGGTTCCTTTCTGGTCAATTTTAATAACTAGTCTATTTTGTCTCCAATTTCTACTCCAATTGTCTCCCAAATTTTAATGACATATGTCATTAAATCCCAAAGTCATTTATAAAAATTTCCATTGCCATATAACCCTTATTTCTACTACTATTCATCAATTATTCTTACATTTGGCATTTTTTTCTAGTCCAAAAATACCCTTAAATTTCTCATATTTTGTCAAAATTATAATTCCCTACTTATACACTCCAACTCAATTGATAACACATATAATTCACAATTCCCAATATAATCACATTTATAGATCAATTATACTCGTAAAATGTCCAATAGTGCATAAACAATTATTTTCATGTGCAAAAATTACTATTCACTTGTGTGTGTGTATACGATATTATGCATGAGCATGAAATGCAATTTTTTTTCTTAATCTCTCCTTAATCTCACATGTACCAAATTTTAGGGTTCTAACCCTTAGTATGGGAATGGGATGTTACATAGGATGCCTCTCCTATATCTTTCATTTCAAAATTCATTAAGAGAAAAACAAATATAAACAAATTGTTTTTTTCTTATGTAATATAAAAAAATTGTTAGCAGTAAGTAATATATTATCAACATATAGATCTAAGAAAATAAACTTGCTTCTACTGACATTTTGGTATATACATCGATCAACAATGTTTTCTTCAAAACTGAAATACGTTATAGTATCATTGAACTTAAGATACCATTATCATGAAGCTTGTTTAAGTCCATATATTGATTTCTTAAGTTTACACACCATTTTACCATTTGAGAAACCTTCAAGTTGGTTTATATACACTTCCTCTTCCAGATTCCCGTTTAGAAAGATTGTTTTCATAGGTGTAATTTTAAATTATAATGAGCCACCAATTCCATTACAATCCTTAATAAGTCTTTCTTTGAGACAGGTGAAAATATTTCATCATAATCAATGCCTTCTTTTTAAGTGAAACCTTTTACAACAATTCTAGCTTTATATAATTCAATATTACCGTTTGAGCCACATTTGATTTTGAAAACTCATTTACACTTGACTCATTTAACATCTTTAGATAATTTAAAAGATCCCAAACTTCATTAACTTTCATGGATTTTAACTCATCTTTCATGGATCAATCCATTTTTCAGACTCAACACATTCTATGGCTTATGAAAACAAAACTAGATCTTTACTAATCCCAATAAGAACATCATACTCTTGTAAATAAACCACATATTCATTCAGAATGGTTGTCTTTCTTTCTCTTTGAGATCTTCTTAAGGGCATCGCGTGTGGTTCATGTATAATAGTGAATGGTTAGTTAGTTTCTTACTGGTATGATTCATTACTTGAAGATTTTCCAGTATTGTTTGAATTTTAATTAGTTAATTGAACAACATTTGGAACATTATAAGTTCCCTCATTCAAATGTTGTTTATTCTTACCCAAAGGATCATTAATTATTGGTTCAAATTTTAGAATAATTATGAATGGAGAACTCCTTATTATTAGACGAATATCTAACTTTACTTTTTTAGTATCCACATTTTGTCATTTAGCAATCTCACTAACTTCATCATTCTTAATAAATCTAGCATTTCTAGTTTCAACAATTCTAGGACTATGGTTTGGACAATAAAACCTAAACCTTTTAGATTTCTTTGGGGAATTATAAAGTAACTATTCGAGAATCTAATTTTCTTTCATGTAGGTTGTAAAATCTTGCCTTTGTTGGGCAACCCCAAACGTGCAAATGTATTAAACTCAATCTCCTTCCAATTCATAATTCAAGAAGAGTTTTTAAGCTTGTCAAGGATTCTATTTAATAGGTACATTGTAGTTTTAAGGGCATGCATCCACAAGGATTTAGGTGAGGAGTTACTCATCATACTCATAACCATATCCATTAATGTCTTATTTTGCCTTTCTGCTACACCATTTTGTTAAAGTTTAATTGGCATAGTATATTGTGCACGTATGTGTAAATAGTCTTAGACATTATCATGATTCATCATATTTCCCATAATATTTACCACCTTTATTGGATCTTACAATTTTCACCTTTTTGTCTAATTACCTCTCAACTTCATTGATGAATACCTCAACAACATCCACTATTTGAGATTTTTCCTTAGGAAAATAGACACAACCATATAGTTAAAAATTATCAATAAAGGTAACGCAATATTTTTCTCTACCAAATTATGGAGTATTAAATGGTCCACAAACATCAATGTATATAATTTCAAGAAGCTGAGTGCTTTTTGTGTCTCCTTTCTTACTTTGTTTGGTTTATTTTCCCTTAATGAAATCCATATGCACATTCAAATAAGTAAAATCAAGAGTTGGAAGAATTTCATTCTTTGCTGATCTTTCTAATCTTTCCATAGATACATGAACCATGAGTCTATGCTACAAGTGAGCAAAATTTTTATTCAATGAAACATATTTAGTTCCAACATTATTATGAACAATAAGCAACGATTTAGAGTAGTTTTATTAAGTGTCAATTTATATAAACCATCAATAAGAATAGTAGTGCCAATGCATAACGTGTTCTTAAATAAATTGAAACAACCATATCCATAATTCCCTTTATACCCAATAACATCAATATTTGAAATGGAAACCAAGTTCCTAGAAATTGAAGGTACATAAAGAGTTTCCATAAGGTCTAAATGATGACCAAAACTTAAGATCAAACAATAAGTCCCTATTCCTTCAATTGGAGCCTTTATACAGTTTTCCATAAAGAGAAAATTCTCATTTAGATTTGTGATTTCGATTGTAAAAAATCCCTGCATCATATTGGAAACATGAGTAATAGCACTAGTATCAAACCACCAAGAATTTAAAGGAACTTCAGTTAATTTTAGTTCAAAATATACAGAAACATAATGTATATCTTTATTTTTTAGCCAAGCTATACTTTGGGGCAATCTTTCTGCTAGTGTTCAGCTTTCCTATATAACTTCAATTTTATATATCTTGTTCCTTTTGAATCATCGATGTAGCATTAGTAGATGATTTCTTCTTAAACTTGTTGACTTTCACTTTCAATCCTTTATTAGCTTCTTGGTGTACTAAGTTGATAGTATGTCTCTTTGTTTGTTTAGTCTTGCTTCCTCCCAAGTAAGCTTATTGGACAATTCATTAACATCCCACTTTCCCTTCATAGTGTTGTATTTAAAATGGAAAAGGTCTATACTCATGAGGGAGCGAGTTCAAAATGAATTGCATCATCAATGAGTAATCCATTTGCACACCTATTGTCTTTAGCTTTGTTGTATTATTAATAATCTTAATAATATGGTCCTACATACCTTGCGACCTATCATACTTTACGGTGGTGAGGTCTACTATAAGGGTACCAGTAAGTGACTTATTTGCATAATGAAAACACTCTTCCACAAAATTCAAGTATTGTCTTACAATTTTAGTTTGATGAAGAGTTGTCTTAATGTTTTCAATAGTAGTCATTTGCAAAAATATAAAGCTTAATATTTTAGAACGTTCCCCTCACTACTCGTATTTATAAGAGTAGGGGGTTGATCCCTTAATGGTGTCAATCAAGATCCAGGGCATCTAAGTAGAAAGTGACTTGTTCACTTCATTATAAGAAAATCAAACCATTAAAACACTAATAGAAGAAGCTTGCGAATAAAGAGAAACTATTGCAAATTAATACATAATGCTTGAGTAAACAAATATTTTCAACCAAGCACACATGACATCTTTAGATATAAAATATGCTTGATCAAAATTAATTCACTCTCATCATGTTTACTATTTCATAGAATGGTTGATTCACCTTCGGGTGAATTACATAAGGCTACAAAATAGTAAATAATAATCCAACTTTATATATAGGCATTTCATTAAACATTATGGATAATTAATCCTTAATTTATACGCACAACTCAATTATAGTTTGGTCACTTTGGTAATTAACAAATAACATAATCATAATTCATGCACAAATTAATATTTATTTTATTTATACATGTAATATCATCTTAGTTCTATCACTTGACTAAATAACGATAAAAACATAGTTATACATGTATAAATTAATAATCACACTTTTGGTGATTTGCATCTATAGATCAATAATGTAAAATTTTGATAAATGTAATCAACAGACTTAAATTTTCTTTACACATAACTAGACGTATGAATTTATAGAATTAATACATGTAACAATGTAAATTCAATCAAAACTGTTAAAAAAATTAAATTTATGGACTGAACTACAACTTAAGCTAAAAGCATAATTCGATCACTTTTTAGAAGATCTACATGATTTATCCTAACCTATAGATCTGCATGTGGTCGCCATTTTTTCTTTTCATTTTTGTTTTTTTTTTAATTAAAAACTAAACACTTTATCTATACATAAAGATATAAGGATTCAACAAATTAAATTCTTTTAATTTGTTGTCTTTAAGGGAAACATTGAAAATTCACCATAAACATAAGGATAAGTCTTAGAGCAATTAATAAAGTAGCTCGTTTGTAACCATAAGGTGTGTTTTCTTAAACGTAAAACGTAATAGGCAAGGACAAGAGCAGTTTATATCAATTAACTTTATTCTTGTATGTCCATTAAATAACTAGATCAACTATCAAGATTAATTAGCTATTTAATTACTATCAATTGGGCTTAGGTTTATTCCTTAGTAAGCCTAACATTAGGCCGATACGAAGACATACGATATTTGTTCGATAAGCCCTTATCACATCAAAGCTCGAGTGACATTCAACAATTATACACACGATAACAAAAGAAAATATTCCACAATAACAAAACTTTATTATTAGATCCCAAATCAACTAACTAATATTTTATAGACGCACGCAGACGGTCTTAGGCCAATGCCGTTTATCTTATTATCCACGTCACTAATTAGTGATAACTAATGGCTATTACAAAGTACATGGTAATTGAAGGAGCACTTGAATAGATAACACAAGGATTATAAAATTAGCTTTTCAATGCTAACTTTGTTTTTTGTGCAATAGTTAATGCACTTGAATAGAGATAGATGAGTGCAATAAAGCCAAGGAACTTGCCTTCCCTTTTCAATGCTAACTTTTGTTTCAACATATAACAAGTTAAACAATGCGCTTGCATAGTTATCGGTTATTCGTCATTCAGTTTATAAGCTGTAACGCTACTGATTTCCTTGGGCAAGTCTCGAAATGAGACACGGGTCCATTCAGCTTCAGAGAACGGAAAACTTCCAATTTTCCAAGCTTTTAAAACTTCATTAGCCTTCATGTAATGAAGTAGCCCTGAATCAATGCTGAGTAAGTACTATAGTCAGTTCATGACCGAGTCCTGCAGTTTCTGCAAGGTAACATTCTTCCGGGTGGGGTAGCATATTACTTGTTGGAAAGCTGACATTCTTCCAGTTTTAAGCCTCTTCTGAAGAATGCTTTGCTTGTAGTTTAATTCTTCCAAAATATAATGAATTCCACAAAGAGGAGCTAGTTCTTTAATGGATGACGGGGTTTTGTGGCCAACCAAAAGAAGCATGACGTAGAAATTGATGAAGATTATTATGATGAACTGGTTTCAAGGTCACTTTTTCTACAGCTTAATGATTCCCATCAGTCATGCAAGAGCTGGTGGTGGACAATATTGTCCGTTGGATATATATATATATATACACACACACACACATAGAGAATAAAACAACAACGAAACACACAGACCAACATCAATAGAAAAGTATAACCGAGGTTTTAACTCGACTAATGTAACAACCGGGTGAAAGTGGACACTACATCCAGCCATTTTAACCAAAAACGAAGCAAACAAATAAATGCTTGGTACTACAGTTTTATCCATTCACTATAATCACTAGGCTCACGTCCTTGCCAGGGAAAGAAATCAACAGATAATAAGAAAAAGAATCTACTGTAATATGGCAAATCATGTCCCTTGTCTTTGACTTCTAATTTATTCACTTCACTTAATATGACAGCAAGCAGTCTTGAAAACTTCCTGACAAAGTAAATGAAAGCATCAGCCAGTGGTCGATTTAAACTACAGCTTTTCACTAAACATTTAGTTTGAATTTTCTCTTGCTTAAGCAAGTACAGGTCTTGGCATCCAAGCAGGATTACCTGGTAAACATCACATTCACAAATCTTGGTTTTCAAGTGGCTTTATCTAAAATGTGAAAGAAGCATCATGAAAGTTGGCAACAATCTCAGAGCCTGAAATAGATCCAATATTACTTTCTCAAATTTGTTCTTGAATTGTTCACTTAGGTAACAGACAACGTAGAATTGAAGAGAAATCAAATTAGCTTGAAACACCTTCCATTTTCAACAAGCTGTCATTAAAGCTCCTCACTAATCCATCAAACATGCCATCTTCAATATCAATTAATATCTTTTTATGTTCCTCAAACTCAAGAAGCTAGCATCATTTCAGGGCATTGCCAAAATTTAAGCAATCTGGATGATATATGTCAGGATACAAGAAAGAAGTTGGCTCTAGATTCTATATTGTAAGACCAACGTCGTTCTTCTACTCCAAATTCTGGAAACATTTTAATCATCCAACTAGAATGAATAACTTCCAAATACCCTAAAGTAGAGCATGTTTCAACTTTATAACATCAAAAGAAAATTTTTTTCATATAGATGGTTGGCATGAAGTTACAGAAAAGATGTATATTCAATCACCCTATCGGATGGAGACCCACCATGGCCAAAAAAAAAATGAAATAGTATGATCAATTTTTGCAAAAATATAGCAAAATTAGAAGAATTGCTCTTAGCAATGCTAAATGCAACTTCTTCCTCAATGCTTTATGAACAGGCTTACCTTTTAAAGCCTCTTCCTAATTTCCTCAATCACACGATCATAGTATTTCATTCTTCTGATGCAGGTTAGAGCTAAATCAAATTTCTGAGTTTGAAATGCATTTGCGAAAGTGTTGGACCATTCTTGCAATTTCTCTCGCATCTGCATAACAAAAATCAAAATACATCAAAATAACTGAAGAAAGAAATGGCTATTGCTACTCCCCAATAATAGAGCAACATAAAATCCTTGAACTGAAACTTTTCTCAGGGTTATCTTAATGATCTGGTCTGAGAGCCTGGAGGTAACCGTCAATCTCCAATTCCATGTGTCCAGAAACTTAAAATGTTAAAGAACATTCTACTAATACATTACTGTAAGTTATGCCACTCGGCCAACATATCTGCTAGCAGAAACCAAGCACATAAAGAAATAGCCTGCAATGCTCAATCATACATCTAAAGGAGAGTCTACCTGAGATTGTATCTCATTTAAAGTCTTAGAATCAGGTGCCTCTTCAACAGCTTCCCTGACTTCCATAATCTGCATTTGAGAATTTAGAAATAAAAAGATCATGACTTAGGTCCTCACAAACAGGAAAGGAAATAACACACGGGGGTAAAGTATAATAGTAAACACTAGTTTTCTGTCAAAATATCTGCTCAAGTCATGCAGTCAGAGAACATATATACGCAAATGAGCTAATTCTATAGAAGTTCAGAGATCATTAATGGTTAAAGAAACACATAGAGATATAAACACAATATTAGATTCTTAAACAAGCTTTCGGATCATAAACTCCAAAAAAATTACCTCAGCTAGCAATCCTGGTTCTGAAATCGTTTCTTCTTCATTCACATCTATGCCTTCAAGCTTCAGCTGCAAAAATGATGTTGTTCTAATGCATAAATGGTCAGAAAGAGCGCTAGAAGTAAAAGGATCTTTGATATTCAACAAACATAATTCATGACTGAAAATATAATTCCAACACCAGTAACATCACGCTCTTGATTCTCTAAAATCTAAACCCTAACTAATTTTCAGCTTTTAACCAGTAAAAGCAATACATTACAAGCAATGGTGCCTAAGAAGTTGAACAAACCATAGTCAGCGATCTAATACAAAGCAAATCTAGAAAGAGCAACTATCTCACGAGCATTGACTTAGAAAAGAGAGGCGATTTAAAAACCCTAAAGCAAGTAAGCACTGCCATTGAAACAAAAAATCTTATAATACAAATTGCAACAAGGATGCTTACCATGTATATTGCCCTCGACAATGGATTACCAAGCGTGCGGTAAGCATCAATCAACCGAGCTGATTGTTCAGCCGCAAAGTCCCTCTCTTGCTTCAACCAATAACAAAGAGAAAATAAGTAAAAAACCATCAATGGTTACTAATTTTTCCCACAAACCAAAAGCTCAAAGGAATAACTATTGCATTTTTAGCTCAAAGTGATTTCGAAGTAAACCTGAGATTTGGAATGAACTAAATCAGGGTGCAATTTCTTTTGCCAATCTTTGTACTTCCCTTCCAAGTTCACATCCCCAAGGTCATAATCTTTCTCCCTATTCACAAAGAAAGGGAATCAAAATTCAAGGAAATCGGTTGAAGGAATTGATCAAACTTGAGCAGATTAACAAAGAAAAGAACTTTACAGTCCAAAAATATGAAAGTAATCGACGGAGGGATCCATAGGCTGAACGGCTCGACAGCAAGAGCAAGCCAGAAATGGAATGGACCCTTGTTGAGGTTTGGCACCGCAGTTCCAGCATTGAGCAGTAACCTCTCGGGAAAATTGTGAGCAGAAGGTTTTCCTGAGAAAGTGGTTTCGTAGCTTAGTGGAAGGAGAGAAAATGGCGGTTTGGTGGATTCGCAAACGATGTCCCGTCGAGGTAAAGGTCATGCGTTGGAGAAGTGCGGAGAGAGGTCTCCACAACTTTGCTCTCATCATTTTCTTTTGTCGAAACTCCTGGAGAATGGTTTCAGTTTCACCGTGCGTCTACTAAAATGACCGCAAGAACCCTGTGTCTCAGGTGAGTTGGTCTTTTAGCTTGAGTGAGGATGAGGTTTAAACTCGTTCTTTTATATGCGGTCGTTAAAAACTTGAGGTTAAAGCTTTGTCTTTCGTAAAAGACCTATCTAGTTTGAACAAGGATTAGTCTAGATGTAAATGGCTTAAAAGTATCTTCTTATAGTTAAGACCCTCCCAAAATACCAGGGTCATTCATATCGTTTTATAGGGCCTAGGCAAAATAAAAAAAAGATCTCAATAAATCGACAATATACTTAAATTTACATGATTGTATGAAACATAAACGACTCAATTTATAAGTCTACATACTCAACCAAATATTAAATGATCATAACATTAACTAATAATATCTTACAAATATCATTAATAATAAAATAACTAAAAATAATAACAGTAACAACAAAATAGCAATAGCAGCAATCAAACAACAATATTAGATTGCAAAACACTAAGAAAATTATACTAACAAATACATAGAGGATCATAATTTATGAAAAATAATTTTTTCGTGCATTTCTAGATACAAAATCATTAATAATATTATCAAGATCAATATCCTCTAACATATCCTTCTCAATATGTAACATAGCTAAAACATTCAACATTTCTTGTGACATTGATGACCTCAAATAGGTTTTCAATAATTTTAACTTTGAAAAACTTCTCTCAGCTGATGCTACAATCACAGGTATAGTCAATAGAATTCGATAAGCAATTGAAATATTTGGATAACAATCTGCAGCTTTAACAAATTATAAAATTTCAACTAATGACATTAACTCATTTGACAAAGTTATTTGTAATATTTTTAATTCAGAAAATGATCATCTAAATCCACATCTGACACGTTATCATGAGAAAAAATCGTCGTAAAATTAGTGCAATATTCTCTTAATCCGTTATCATCCAAGGTCTCCAACTTCTTTGAATTAAATAAGAATCCAAAAATATTATCAAATATCGTTAATTGTTCAAATATATTCTTTAACGAAGTACTTGTCATATCCACAACAATTAAAAAGTAATTAACTCTGAAAGAATTCTCAGCTGATTGTATTTCTCTTTTATGGTTAACTTCATCAAATTGTCTTTGCCTAATAATACAACGTCTAGTTGAAATGTAGACTCTATTTTCACTTCAAACGTAAGACTTTTGGCAATATTCATACTATAGCTAAACGCTTTATCTCTATATTTCTCAAAAAATACCATCACACCTTCTAATTGCTTTATGGTAGCATTAATGCACATAGATTTAGATAGCAACTTCTTACTCATCATGTTAATAGCGAATAAAATACCATGCCAAATAACCATACCAAGTAAAAACTCAAAACTCTCAAATACACTAACAAAACTTTCTGCTTCAATCTTTAACTTGGCATCATCACAAGATCTAGATAATTCCATTAAAGCCAATCTTATTTGAGGAGCTTGAAATCTAATAGCTTTAACACTTTTTATTCGATTCTCCCAACGAGTGTTGCACAATGATTTTATACTTAAGCCTAAAATACTATCAAGCGAAACCTTCCACCTTTTAGGAGAACTTGAAAATAATGCATATATACATTGTACAGCTCCAAAAAATGAAACAACTTTAACATAAGAATGTGTCATATCACTAAGAGTAAGATTAAGATTATGACAAACACATGGCATATGTAATGCTCTTGGATTTATTTCAAGTAACCGCTTTTGAACCCCTTAGTGTTTTCCCTTCATATTAGAACTATTGTCATAACCTTGACCCCTTACATTATAAACATTAACATCAAAAGAATTAAATGCATTTAATAATTCATTGAAAAGTTTCAATCCAGATGTGTCATCTACCTTTAAGAACTCTACAAATTACTCTATTTTTTTATTTCACATATTCATGCATTGTACTAACAAACTCATTTGTTCATGATGACTCAAATTTGGGGTACAATCAAGAATAATAGAAAAGTATTTCGCCTTTTTAATGATCCCTATGATAGAACT
>JANVCQ010000009.1:18165450-18187786 GCA_025531925.1 Erythroxylum plowmanianum | reverse complement strand
GTGTTAGGTTTCGTATGTAATTCAGAAGGTTATTTTTGACATTTCCAGTTCTTATCCGTAGGACAAGAATTCTTGTACCTCAGTTTTGGAAGGAACAAAAATTTCTGTCATTATCCTCTGAAGACGGAATAAAAATGACTTAGGACAGCAAGCAAACAACATAAAAGACAAAATTTTTGTGTCTCTGTCCGTTGTCCTCACCCACAAGGACAGCAACCAAACGCAAGGTAAATGTTTCACAGTAGAATTGTTTTTTATTGACTAATTAGTCACACTAACTTTATGTTTCAATACTTTGGCTCTGAGCTTTCATTATCTGCCGTCGGTAAGGTAATTTCCGTTGCTACTACATGTTCTCTTCACAGGGTCTTCTTCCCCTCAGCTTGCTGCTTTTGGTTCTTTTCGCTTTGGTGATTCAAGATATTATGGATCCTTACTGTCATTAGACTGTAGTTGGCTATGATGATGGGGTGATATGAGTATTTTCCCGCGCTTAACTTCGTTTACTTGGGGTTTTTGGTTCCTGATTTTACATGGTGCCGAATCAGGAGTAACCTGTGTCACTCACAGTCTACTCCCAAGCTTTGTTTCCTGCGCCAAAGATACAGGGATAGTGAGAACTGGAATCTTCTGCAGAACTTGGTAAATTGGATGATCAATGGTAGACTTTAATGAATAGTTTGAGCAGAAATTGATGAGTAGAATGATTGTACTTCAAGACTTCTAAATGTGGAGTGGAAGTAGGGACTTTCATCTTTCGGTTCATTTGTAAATAAAATATGGCTTTCTCTAAAAGCAAAGATGGGAATCTCCTCAAGTGTACATACAATATAGAAATTATTCACTCATCTGACTTATTGCTCAATCATATGCCATCGGACACACAAACTATTCCCTATTTTAGCACAAGGTTCAAGATCTTGGGTGTACTGAGTTCCTGTTCCTTAACAGAAACATGTGTATGTATGACCAGTTTTTCCAAGTCAAAATGGAGCATTTTTAACAACGGGTTTCTAAAGATGGGGTGGTTTTGATGTCATTGTCACTTACCACTGAGTCGCTTGCTCATATTTATCACAGCGACTTATTTGTGGGTAAGGTATGTATATATTTATATATATGTAAAGTATTGACTATTTACATCCATTTACCATATTGAACCCATCAAAATCAGGGAGGGACTAGGCAACATTCCACATTAGACATTGTTAGTTATGTTGCTAGTCCTGTCCGATAAGTAACACTTTCTCTCGCGTGCCTACTTATCCACAACAAGTAATGCCACAACTGCTTCAAACAAACGTATAGATTGATAACACGTACGTGCGACAACTCCCATATGAAAGGGGTGGCTTCCTTAACTGCTGAAAAGAGATTCTGAGTCCCAAAGATTGTACGGCAATTACCTTCTTTGTTATTATATTTAATCCGAAATCTTGCAATACAGTAAAATTTAAAAAGATTTGATAATACGTAACTTTATTCTTATATAATAAAGATATTATTTTAGATAAATCTACTACAAATGTGATAGGAAATTTTTATATATAATTTAATCTCATGTCCACAATAAGATGGGTAGAGTTCCACATATTTAAATTAATAACTATAAATGTTTTATTTTAAAATACTTTTCTTTAAGAATAACTATTTTATATATAATAGTTAAATTATATGAATCATACAATTATTGATGTTAATATTAACAAAATTATAATTTTTAAAATTAAAAATTAGAAGTAAAAACAAAAAAAACCAAACAAATCTTTTATAAAAATAAAATGATTTGACATGTTGGAAACGACTCTTCTCCCACGCGCCATCCTAATCCGATTTCTCAACAACAGACATAATGAAAGCTAGTGCTAATTTTTAGGGCCTTATCTTAAATGAAGATGCCTGGTAACACTCAACGCCCAGTTCTACTGTCTAAAATTTATCTTTAACTTTTTCATTTTTTAAATATTAAATATATAATCATAGTAATTTTTATATACTTAAAATTTTGATTTATCATATCAAGACAATTTTTTAAGAATAAAAATTATAAAAATTTATATTTTAATCATGTAAAAAATTATTAAAATAAATAAAATTGCATGTTATCTTACAAGTTTATTTGAAGATATTTTTACTTTTTATCAATAAAATACACATTCAATAATAAAAGTTAAACATGAAGATTGGGTTGGAATTGGATGAATCATGACCATGTCAATATGTTCTCCCTGACCCTAACTTTGTGCTAGGTTTCTTTCTCGGTGATACGTATATAGGAGCTTCTCCATCGATTTTTGGAGGTTCTCCAACATATTTGTTGAGAAGGAAATCAGTGTGCGGATAGATTGGCAAATTTTGAAGTTACCCTTCACCTGGGTCTCTACACTCTTCCAGAGTCGCTAGTTGACATCCAGGAGCTTATCCGCAGAGATGCGAACGACGTGATGTATTCCAAAACTTGATTTTTGTATTTCCTTGTAAAAAAAAAAAGGAACACACAGTTTAGTGAAAGGAGATCGTGACCTGCACGCGCGAACGGTTGGCTTGGTATTAGCACTGTTCACATAAATGCCAGACAAAACTGGTGAAGTAGAAAACGAAAAGTTGAGGGGGCGAAATGTAAAAAGTGAAAAGATATTCTCTCGTAAAGGTAAATCTGACCTCCGGTTGTTAGAGTTCAAAGAGAAAAGGAAAAGAGACAAAGAAAGGGAAATTAATGGAAATTAGAATAAAATAAAGAAAAAAAGAAAAAAAAACACCGCTCTTCCTATACAGCAAAAACCATTCCAGAGTTTCCTTTCGGTTCCAGCTATAGAGATCGCACACAAAGCGACCCCCAAGCTTTTAGGAACATAATCTTTTTTTTTTTTGGTGAAGATCTTTTATCTAGTTCTCGGGATTTTAGCGTCAATTTCTCTGGGTCGGTGGTAGTAATTAGGATTCTGTGATCGGGCGCGGTTTTAATCGTACCATTGAAAGTCCTTGGTGGGTTTTGATGGGTTTTCGGTTTTGTTGAATGGGTCAGTTCCAGTTTTGTGTTTGGATTTGTGGGGCGAGAGTTCTGTCTTTTTGGTCTCGATTGTTTTGAGGGTTTGTTTTGTTTTACATGATTTCTTTGGAGAGGAGGGATGCGAGAAAGGAGCTAGGGTTAGGGTTTGGGGGTGGGAGGGACATGGAGGATACTGAGCTTGAAGAAGGCGAGGCTTGCTCCTATCGTAATGATAATGATGGTGTTTATGATTCGAGCATGGACCCTGATATTGATCTCTCTTACATAGTAAGCTGTTTTATTTTGTTTCTGGTTTGGTAACTTTTCATGACAGTTAGATGTTGGTAGTGCTAAATACTATGTTGACTTTTTCTTTGCGTACCTTTTTAGATCCAAACTATGTGTGCTAATAGTCTGTTGATCCTTAATTTTGATTATTTGCAGCATCTAACTTGTTAGAATTCTAATTAGTAGTGTGCTATCGCTCTATTTTATGTATGGAAGAAAATTAACATACAAGGAAAGAAAGGCTATGGTTTCTGAAACGTGTTTTGGATATGGAAACAAGGTACTATGGGAAGTGCCTTTTAATGCTACCAATTGGTAGTGCTAACAGTGTAGAGAATATATTTTCTTGTTTTTCTTTGATTAGCTAAAGGGGTAGAGATTGATTATTAAAAATATCATTGACTGAAATATGAAGGACCATTTGAATTCTGCTAATGAATGTATCCCTGAGTTTTATGAAGAGCTCAACTGCTTAAGTCTGTTAAAATTCATGTTATGAAATTACTTTTCATGAAAGCCAGATGAAGCTGGGTATTTAAGATTGTTGATACCTTGATATAACTTCATAAGTTTGAAGGTATTTCGTAGTATGATCCTGGTGCTTAAGTGCAATTCTTTGAATTAGAGCTGTTAGTTGCACATTATCGTTTAAACGCTTCACTTGTTGATTGTTGCATGTGCTATTAGAGCTTGTCTTTGTAGGCATGAACAAATAATACACTTTTCTTTTATAATGTTTTCTTGATGAAGGGTGAGAAACTTCAACATGTCTTAGGACACTTTCAAAAAGATTTTGAAGGTGGAGTCTCGGCTGAGAACTTGGGTATGTTGAAAGAGAACAGTATTGTGGTTGTTGTAAGCTACTACATTGCATATGAGTCTGCCTTCTTGCATGTGTTATCTGGGGATTTTAAATTTCTACAGGGGCAAAGTTTGGTGGCTATGGTTCATTTTTACCTACCTATCAACGGTCTCCTGTTTGGTCTCACCCAAGGACTCCGCCAAACAACCAGCATAATAATGCTTCTAAGTCACCGACCAATTTTCAAATGGAGGTAACATGTTTTCAATATCTAGGTGCATTACTTGCTGCATATGAATATTGTCCATATGTCATGCTACCTCCCTTCAATAAATAATCTTTTATAGGGTGGGGCTGTTAGTTATTTATGTTTATCAATGGCACCTCAATCTACAAAATCTGAAACTGCTTCTACAAATGCATTGTTGCAGCCTGTATCAAAAGATTCATCCTCCCTGCGTGATTCTGTCAAGAAAGAATCATCTATACCATCAACTCATAAAGCTAATGCAATTGCTAAAACATATGAACCTAGAAACAATAAACCAGCTAATTTACTTGATCAGAAGAAGTTGAGAGTTCGGATCAAAGTTGGTTCTGATAACCTGTCGACACAAAAAAATGCTGCGATTTACAGTGGTCTTGGCCTTGATGTCTCTCCATCTTCATCACTGGATGACAGCTCCTCAGACACCGAAGGGATGTCCCATGAACCTCAAGATAATTCATTTGAATCTCCTGATCAAATTCTTTGGGTGAGTTATCTCACTGAAAATGTTCCATCTCTTATTTATTGTTCATAATTAGCAGATCTGATAGGAAACTTTTTTTTTTAAATTTCTTTCTGGTGCAGATAATGACTTCCTTCCCATTGGATGGAAGGCAACTGCTGTCACCTCTCCCTGATTATCTTCTTCACATGATAGAAAAGGAGGAGCTTCCTAAAGACAAGAGACAATTGTCTAGCTCAAGACCGGCCCTAGAAAGTTCTGGAATTGGAATGAATGGGTCTGATACCCTGAAAGGTCATGGGAGAGCATTAGGAGCTAAGAGAATGAAATCACTGAATATTAGTGAAATTTCTTCAGGCAAGAATGGCATGGATTCTCGGTGCAGTTCTGATACTATTCCTAATAAAGAGAGAGACCTTGACACTTTGGCTTGTGAGGAGCTTGTGACAAATACACTAAAGCTTCCACTTCTGTCCAGTTCGTGTGGTGATGTTGCTGATGCAACAAAAGACACGGGTAATGCATTTAACGCATCCAAGGAGTTGTATAAAAGTGGATTGAGGGATAAAAGTTCATCAGAACAAACAAAGGAAGAAACATTGGAGCCAGCGATTTTGGAAGAGGATGGATGTTTTGAAAATCGAAATACCACTGATATTGGAAAGGGTCGGGCAGCCAAGAAACATAATTCTTCTGATAGTGTTTCACTCAACACAAGAATTGATGACCATTGCTTAGGTGAAAAAATTAACACCTCAGCTAAAGTGGATTCAAATGCTTCAAAGCGGAGGAATGATCTAACCTCTGAAGCGAAAGATTGTTTCAAGCAGAAGGCCAAGGGCAAAGCTAAATCCCTTGTGCATGAAATGAAATCATTTTCTGGAAAAGAATCTTCATCTTCTGAGGGAGAAAAGAGAATGGAAAAGAATGAGAGTCCTGACAACATTATTTTAGGAATGCAGAAAGAGAGCTTGGAGTTCAGCGTTTCCTTGGTGAGCAAAAGTAAGAAGAATTTCGATTTGTACAACCATATAACTAAAGGTGAGTTGGGAGACTTAAAATCAATAAAGAACACGGAAAAAGCTGGGAACATGTATAGAGAATTTTTTGGGGACATAGATATTCAACAAGAACAGAACCTGGTAAGTACACCAGAAGATAGTCAGTTGGATAGGATAAAGGATTCTAATGTACTTGACAGGAGCATGCACGGAACACAAATATTAAAGGAGAGATCCAGTGGTAAAAAAATTATGAAGCAGGCTTTACCTGAAACATATCCAGAAGCAGCTCCAAATATTGCCCTGCGCTCTGGAAATGGACCTATGTCTGATGTTCCTCATGCTACAACAGCTCCTGTCTTGATACAAGAGAATTGGGTCTGTTGTGACAAATGCCAGACATGGCGGCTTTTACCAATTGGTAAAAATCCTAATGATCTACCGGAGAAGTGGGTGTGCAGCATGCTTAATTGGCTGTAAGTTCCAATTCTGTACCTTCCTAATTTATCGGTGTCAATGTTCAAACTCCAATTATTTAGATATTCCAAATAAAAATATAGAAAAATATAGGTTCTGGTTTTGCAATCTTTTCTGTCTGAAAGTTTGATGTTTCTATTGTTAATATAGGCCTCGCATGAACCGGTGTAGCTTTAGCGAGGAAGAAACAACAAATGCTCTTATTGCCTTGTATCAAGTTCCTCCTCCTGAAAGTAAATCTAATCAGAAAAACAATCTTGGTTTGGTTGCTTCCAAAGAAACCATTACTGAAACTCATCCTGGTCATATTCACACAAACATTGCTAATGGAGCAAAGGAAAACAATAGTCTTAAAGAATCATCAAATCCAGTGAATAGAGATGGTCTTTCTCACTTGGTGAAGAAGAACATACAAGCATCAGTAGCAAGTGTAAGATCAATTGAAGTGTCTAAATCTCCTTTAGTAAGTGAAACTGACATGATAGTGGACAAGTCTAGTGATATAGTTATGGAGAAGCATAGTCATAAGCAGAAAGAGAAGAATAAAGTACTTGATTATGATGGAGGTATTACATCTCAAAAGTTTCTTTTCATTTGCTCGTAAACTTGGTTTTAATTAAATGATCTAATCTATTTATTTGTGACACAAGCCACAGGTGATACAAAACGCTTAAAGATGAAAGGTAAAAGGGACCACAGTCAAGATTCTTTCAGAGCCTCCAAGAAAATCAGAACTGAAGGTTTTGTGGAAGAATCTCAACTTGGTGGGGCCACTGATAAAGTAGGTCAAAATTTAAGTAATGGCTTACCTTCTACTTCATTGGAGAAGCCATTTCCTAAATATAATAAGCGCAAGGATGCAAAGTATTGTAGAACGGACCAGGTACAAGTATCCGGTAAGAGAGCGAGGGACACTGATGAAACTGCCTGTGATGATTTTCAGAATGATATAGTGGCTTGTGATATTAAGTATAGTTCAGAAAGGAGGAAAATGAAGGAAATTCATAATCAGCTTCAGGACAGCAGGATTTTGGCAAAGGATTTCAGTGAGAATGACCAAAGGAAGGAGAAGGCCAGGGTTTCTGGGTCTCATGTTAAAGACTCTAGTGCAAGTAAAAGCAGTGGCAAGACAATCAAGAAAGGTAGTAATGGGAAAACTAAGCAACTGAGTCAAGAGACGGGGAATATCTCGTCTCAGCAAGTCTTGGATGGTGGGGAATCTTCAAGAAGGGATTCTGCATCGATACATCCTGCTCCGGCAACTACTTCTAGCTCTTCAAAGGTTTCTGGTTCACATAAGACCAAGGTCAATGTTCATGATGTTAAAGGTTCACCGGTGGAATCTGTTTCATCTTTACCCATGAAAAGTTCAAAGCTAGATAATATTACATCTGCGAGAAAGAGCCAGATTGAGAAAGAAGATGACTCTGTTAATGCTGGCTTTTCAGCTGAAGGTGGTTTGAGAAGATGCTCAGATGTTGATGATGGTGGAAATTGTCAGTCTGGGACAGTAAGAAAGGAGAAAACTGAAGATGTGGCTCATCAAGGATCCCTTGAATCCTCTGTTGTTGACTTCCATTTGATGGATGCCTCTGGTGTTCAAGCTAACGGTCTCACAGATTGTGCTGGCCCAAATACTCGATATCAAAGTAAATCAGCTTTGGATCAATTGTACGACAATGAGAGGCAAAATGAAACGAAATTCCATTCCAGTGGATCTCATCCTAGGAAGTCTGGCAAGGGAATCTCTTCACAGACCAGGGACAAGAATCGGATTTCTAACCCTGAGGTGGTTAATCACAAAGTTAAGCCCTCTGATTCTGTTGATGGACAAGCACTTTCACATGAAGTAAGACCCATTGGTAAGAACCAAATTGCCGAGAAGAGTGGAATCAAGTCCGAATCGGAAGATGAAAATGTATGTATTGACACAAAAAGCTCTGCAGGATTACTGATAATTGATAACAGTAACAATAACAAAGACAGACGATATTTTGGGGGATCCAATGTTCCAGATATTAAAGTAAATACTACTTGCAGTTATGATGCAGACTCTACTACAAAGCAGAGTATGCTACCTGATTGTGAGATGGTCGCTGGCAGAGGAAAGGCACTTACTTCAGCTCCATCTGGAGATCAAAATGAGACATTGACTGATAGCCATCGATTGGTGTCTGGCCCTCAAAAGGGACATGGGGAAAATGGTTTATCTGACAATGATTTGGCTGATGATAATGCTGCAAAAATGCCAAAAGACATAAAAAAGGTTGATCATCCAAATGGAATTCCTCATAATAGTTCTAGAAATTCCATGTCAAATGGGTGTAGGGGCAGGGATCTTGAAGGCCCAAGTACAGTTAAACGGGATTCCTCCAGCCAGGCTGCAAAAAGTGCTGTGAAAGAGGCTAAAAATCTTAAGCACATGGCAGATCGTGTCAAGGTAATTAATGTTAGATAGTTGAAGTTTTGAAATTTGTTGCCTTCTCCTGCCTTGCTCACAATTGTTGTATTTTGAAGAACTCTGGCTCGCATCGTGAGAGTACGAGGCTTTACTTTGAGGCAGCCCTTAAATTTCTTCATGGAGCTGCTTTGTTTGAAAGTTGCAGCATCGAGAATGCTAAAACTGCAGAGATGATTCAGTCAATGCAAATATATAGTACCACTGCAAAACTTTGCGAGTAAGTTAAATTCTAAGTTTGATGAAACGTCCTCTCTTTTTGGAATATGTTTTGAATGTTATTTCCTCAAGGAATTTTGATATCTTGTACTCCACTAGTTCAGTCTGTTTGTTCTTTCATTGTGAAGTTTTTGATACCCTTTTGGAAGCCCTGATTGTTGAACAAACTCAAACTGCCACCACAAAAGAGCTGGGGTTTAGGCCTGCAAACATCTAGAATTGCCTGAACTGGTTTTCTTTGTATGACTACTTTAACAGTTACATGCTGCTCTAGTTAGTATGTTCATTGTTGTTCAATGGTAGAGTCTGGATGTGCTGATATATTATCAGTTTTGGCTGCCGTTAATTTTCTTTATTCCCTTATCAATCATAATTATTGATTTTCACTTCATGGTTCTGAGTGACGGCTCCATGTCGATCACTGTTTGTCATTGGAGATTCATTGTAGTTGATAAAGATGTGCAATCGCATTTTTCTTTTCTAAATTATCTATATCTTAGGTTTTGTGCCCATGAGTATGAGAAATTAGAAGACATGGCTGCTGCTGCTTTGGCTTACAAGTGCACGGAGGTTGCATATATGAGGGTAGTTTGTTCTTTGTATACCAATGCAAATAGAGATCGGCTTGAACTGCATGCGGCTCTGCAAAAGATTCCTCCAGGTTGAAAAACAAGCTTGTTCCTATCCTTATTTTTTCATGTGCTATATGCCATTTTAATTAGTGCATAGTTGATCTAGTATCTTAACGTTTTGCTGGTTTCTATTCTGTTGGTATTTGCTTGTCCCATGATAACTATTATCTAATTGGTGTGACACCTGCCTTGCACCAGTGAAAGGAAAAGGCAGTTAATATCTACTAATCCATATAGATAGCATCAAATGCTTTGGCCCTTTCACTTACTATAGAAACATAGAAACTGGACAGGTAGAAAGGCACTTGGCCTCTTTTTAAAAGATGAAAAATTTTGGCATATCAGAAATTTCAGGGAACTGCCATTGATATTGATGTCAAGGAAATGCTCCTATGTCTTAAACCTAAGAAGGGAAACCCATATTATTGGGTGATAAGATGATAAAAATGATTATTGACTTACTCCTTCTAGAAGGTGAATAACTTCTGAACATGACCCGGATATTGGTATGACTAATCTTTTCTGCTTGGTCCTTTTCTTGGGCTGGAAGCATCAGGTTTTTAATACTCCAATTCTGTGAGAGACTCAACAAAGTTCAATGCATGTCATCTTTTTTAGTATGTACATAATGTCCTGTGTGTCAAGAAGTTTTTATCACATCACAAACAGCTGGCTTACACTGTTATGTTTGTGAGATTCATTTTTGTCAAGTTTAGGATGGAATTTTTGTTTGGGTTCATGCTGTGTGTAGTCGCATTGTACAGTAAGTGTCCACATCATGAACTTTTGCTTACGTTGTATCAAAATGCATTTGTTCTCTCACTTTGGGTTTACCTTTCTCAACCTTTGAATGCATCACTCAACTGGTGTTAAGGAAATTGATTTAATCTCATTGTTTTATTACACTTGTTAGGGGAGTCACCGTCTTCCTCTGCCTCTGATATTGACAACTTGAACCATGCAACTTCAGTTGACAAGGTTCCCTTAGCCAAAGGCGTTGCCTCTCCTCTGGTGAATGGAAACCACGTCATTACTGCAAAAAATCGTACCAGCATTGTGCGATTGCTCAATTTTGTAAGTGAATTTATATATCATATAGAAACTTAAATGCGTTTTTTGGATAGACCCATTCTTTAATCACTTGAAGGATCGGTCTTGAAGCTTATATGCATATATTGACACTCAAAAATGTTAGTCCCTTTTTAGAAATTTGTCTGTAAAAGGTCAAAAAGAAAGATTAAAATCTGACTAAGCTGGTATCCCTCTTTCAAAAATTATTCATAAAAAGCATCTGTTTATGTCACTCATCATGTATCCGTTAACTAAGATGGCAGTGTTGCATGCATTGAACTGATCCACAGAATTCTGCTATCATACTTTTTTATGCTTTTGTATTTACTTGGGTCAGTAATTCTTTATTTTCAGGCACAGGAAGTCAGTTCTGCAATGGAAGCTTCTAGGAAATCACGTATAGCTTTTGCAGCTGCAAATTCAAAGTTGGGAGAAGCCCAAGGTGGAGATGTTATATCTTCCATTAGAACTGCTTATGATTTCAGCTTCCAAGACGTAGAAGGATTTCTACGTCTTGTACGACTGGCATTTGAAGCTATTGACCGATAAAGAGTCTGGCGGCTGATGGAATGATTTAAATGGGGGGATGAACTTTCTGTTTGATCGATGTATCCTTGGGTCAAAGCCTTTTAGGAAATGAAAAGAAGATGACCTGTTGAGGTACCAGCTGTCCCATGCTCGCCAACTAAATGTCATGTGTACATGTGTGATATACAAGAGGAATGTGCAAATCCAAGTGTATATTTGTATCATACTTTGGATCTTTTTTGTGCACAGAAGGACTTCACTTGTTAACTGCATTTGAAGATTGGTATTGACAAATTCTGATTCGCAAGACTTCTGATAGAAGCAACTCAGAAATTGTAGAAACTAGAATAAGACTAGATTTTCAACAAAATCATGATGAAGAAATAAATCAATAAAGACAGGAGTATCCTAACTATACATTTTTGTGGGGGTCATGGAGTTCTATCAGTCTACATTAATTCTTGCAATGTTTTCTTTTTTGGGAATGGACTTCTACTTTGGTATTAGCTTTTATTTGTTATGGATTTATTGAAGACATTGTGAAGGGAACTGCAAAAATGTAGTATACACTCAGTTATACTATCAGATGTTGCATTTCTCTGTTCAAGCCCTCTGTGCTGATGCTAAATTAACGTTGCACTTTTGAGGTTGGCTCTTTGAACTTCATCTTTTGCTTTCATTCTTGTTATTTTCAGTTCGTTCTACTTTCATAGGAATTTGATTTGTGTTTCATCTTACAGGTTAGTTTCCAATTCTCTGTTGGGGCAGCATTCCTCCGTTGTTATCAGAGCAAGTAGGACAGAATAGTTGATGTTTGTATGGTGAAAGATGGTAACACGAGTCATATCGCGTCATCTGATTATTCTCGTTGGAAGGTTTGAATACAATCTCTGCTCATATATTTTGTATAGCTTTGAAATCTTAACTTCTGTCTCTCTCTTGGCAGTGGCTACAATGTGTATATCCGGTAATTTATCTTCAAGTGAACAGGGGCAATCTTCATTTAAACTTGGCAGGTGACTAGTTTAAATCTACATGCAAGATGCATCTTTATGTAGAAAATAGTAATTGTTTAATCATGATGACAGGTACTTTCTACATCTTGGATGTTGTCACCATTGCTCAATCCTCTGCCCTGAGCGTTCTTTAAAACACCCGGAGATTATCCTTCTTGATCAGCAAGCAACATTGTGGGCTATGGCTTTCAGTTTGGGAGCGTACTGAGAGTGGATGGATAGATGTTACGTTTTTAACAAGTGTAATGCTTGCAGGAATTTTGGCATTAGGGGTGGCTTGGCTGGAGTGGTTATAATGACCCTGAGATTAGGTGTTTTAGACAACTGATTGGGATGGGAAATTCTGTTTGATAAACTGCCATTGTTCATCTGTTGATGATGAGAAAAAGGAAGTGGGGATGGGTTCCAGGTGACAGATTTTGATCGACTAAAACATGTTTAGTGGAATCCTACCATCATTTAGTCATGTTTGAATCTTCATCTTCCTTCTGGTGGATATGCTTGTCCCAGTGGTATAAGTACATTGATTGCCACTTGTGGCAAATGATTTTCAAACGCAAAATTATCACATGTTATTTTGTATTATCAATCCAGTGTGACTGATGCTTTTGATTTGTTTATGCTGCCAGGAGTATATAAACACCCATTAACCCAAAGGATTATGCATTTAATGTTTTTAGGTTTATTTTGATAAATAAAATTATTATGTTATAATTAATTCCAATAATCCTCATTTTCTTATTTTATTTTAAATTTATATCACCAAATATCAATGTTTTAAAATTCTAACTAATTTGACTCTATTTTTTTTTGTTTAGTTTTTAATTTTTCGATTTGATTTAGTTTAATAATTTTTGTTCGATTTGATTTAGTTTAATAATTTTTGTTCTTAAAAATTGATAAGTTCTTATTAGTTAGTTCTTATTTAATAGTTATATTTTTAATTAAATTTATAAATTTATTGATGAATTAAAATTTATTTAATTATTTTTAAAATTTTAAAATTTTAATTTTTAATTATTTGTATAATAATTTAATACTGATCGTATTTTTAAAAATTTTGCTATAACCTTCTATTCTAAAATTTTAAAACGTACGTTTCCAAAAGCATTTTAGGAAAAAGTACTATGATTGTATGTATGCACGTGCCAAATTGGGCCGGTAATGGAAGTGGTGTAATATTTACTTTCACTTTGATTTACAAGACACTTTGCCGCCTACGTAAGTACTCTAATACTTTCTGGGCCTTTTATCCGAACCCTAACCCTAATCCCGAAATTTTTCCTCACAAATTGATTACTGCGTCGAATTCCCATTTCTGTAAACTGTATTGTAATGCGTTTTTCTGGTACGTCGACCTTCGAAACTCCAATCTTCGAAATCGAGAATGGAGATGCTGAACACGAACCTAGAGGAGATAGAGATCGGAACCTCTGCGGCGTCATTCCAGAGGTTTTTGGATCAGCAGAGAGCGCTTTTTCACAGCCAGATCGATCAACTACAAAGTGTCGTTGTCACTCAATGCCAGCTCACCGGCGTCAATCCCCTCTCTCAAGAGATGGTGCGCTTTTTCGTAATTCAGAATTCCAATTTGTAAAGTATCGAAATAGATTTTTGGATTGTCTCCGGGTGTAATTTGATACTGTTTTCGCTCCCGTGCTGGGTACATGTGTTTAATGTTAAATACATTGTTGTTGACGGATCTGGCTAATATGTCATTTTTTGAATTTGGTGCAGGCGGCTGGAGCCTTGTCAATAAAAATTGGTAAGCTTTTAGGTGGTTATGGAATTTTTGTTTGTTCTTTGTGAACCTGGATTGTATGGCACAGAGCTTATATATATATAGTTGTTTCTATTTCCTTTCAACTATAGTTCATTGTACAGATCAAATTTACACAACTAACTGCTTGATATGCCCCATCTCATGCTTTTGGGATATTGTCAAAAGGGTTGTGGTTTAATTCTGGCTTCGTGCAGCCTATAGAAATCAAATAGGCTTCAGTTAAGGATGTGGTGTTATGCTGCAGCTGACAGTTGTTACTAATGTGTGGCTAGTATGGCAGGCAGAGTGAGCTGGGATAGCTTTTTACTTGTTCTCATCCTTGGCATATGGTTTCTTTTTATTGGATATCTAGATGTCCTAAGTGAAAATTTTATGAGACACATCGATACTTGTCCTTGTTTTAGTCACTATCTAAACTGTATGTGGATTTGGCAGGAAAAAGACCTAGAGATTTGCTAAATCCTAAGGCTGTAAAGTATATGCAAGCAGTTTTTTCCATCAAAGATGCAATCAGCAAAAAGGAATCTCGAGAGATTAGTGCTCAATTTGGCATTACTGTTACACAGGTGTCTATTTCTTTTATGATCTCATGGTCTTGTTGACGCTGAAATAATGACCAACTTAAATTGGCTTCCTTCTTTTAGGTCATTTATCATGATTTTAAAACTATTTTCCTTCTTGTTGCGATGATCTAATTGGAGTGAGTGGATAATTATAATTTTTCTCACTGTTGTGCAATGTTGATTGTAGGTGCGAGATTTTTTTGCTAGCCAGCGTACAAGAGTGAGGAAAATAGTTCGGTTATCAAGGGAGAAGGCCATTAGAGCTAGTGCGAGTAAAGAAACACAAGATGGAGTCCCAACAAATTCCGACCCTACAAAACCAATTAATCCTATTCCTTTAAATTCTATTGGCGCTAATGCCTTTCCCTTAAATTCTATTATTCCTAGTACAGTTCCCTTAAATTCCATCGACCCTGCACCAGTTCCATTGAACTCTGTTGGTCCACCTAGTGTTGAAGGAATGCCTTCTTGCTCATCACAGGATGATGCATTGCCTGATTTAGATGACTTAGAAAAGCATTTTGTTGACAACATTTTTAATTTGCTACGAAAAGAAGAAACATTTTCTGGGCAGATGAAACTGATGGAATGGATCTTGCGAATACAAAAGCCATCAGTTTTGGATTGGTATTTTCCAATCTGTTTATGTTTAACAGGATGTACTCTTATGTGGCCTTTGCCATTTACTTTTTTCTTATGGATCATTCAGGTTTCTAAGTAAAGGTGCTGTGATGATTTTGGTGACATGGCTGAGCCAAGCAGCTGCTGAAGAGCAAACAAGTGTGGTGCTGGTAACACTGAAAGTATGTATAGGTTCAAGTGCCTCTTGGTTACTGTACTGCTGTTTTGAGTTTTGCTTAGTTTGGAAGATTTGTTGGCTTACAGGCTCTTTGCCATTTGCCTCTGCATAAAACACTTCCTGAGCATATGTCAGCCATACTGCAAACTGTCAATAGCCTTCGTTTTTACAGGGCACCAGGTATGTGTTGTTTATAAATTTCTTACGCTATTACTGCCTTTCTTTTGCACTTATCTCTAATAGTTGCATCTAATGGCCGGTGTCTGTTTAATTTAGTAGTTACTATCTTATTCTGTTGTTTATGCTGTTTGTTCTCTTTAATCAAAGAGAATGTATATGAGTGTAAAAAGAGTCTGATTTTGCCTAATAGCTAATTTAGACATGATTTGCTATCTGAGTTAGAAAGATAGGTCAATATATATATTGGTTTCTGATGTTTGTGTAGTTTTTGAAAGTAATTCTTGAGTGCCTTGTTTGATTATCACGACCATATGATCCTCTTGTAGTTTCATATGTTCGTGAGTAATTTTTTTCAGTCATTCTCTTATTTGGTTTTTGTTGGTTTTCATGCTGTTTTATTATAATTTCTTGCCTTAGAAAATATGTATACGTAAAGTAAGTGGTTAATTAGTCTTGTATGATAGTTTTGAATCACATTTATCTGATTTGAAGATCAGACATATCAAACAGGGCAAGGGTTTTGTTAGCAAGATGGAGCAAGATTTTTTCCCGAAGCCAAGCTACTAGAAAACCCAATGGCATAAGATCTCAGGAAATGATACTGAAGCAGAGGCAAGTAAATAAATTCAGCTCCTGTGCTTAGACTAATTCTTATTGTTTCTTATTCTTTGACTATATTTGCAGCATTGACGAAATCATGGGAAATGAAGTATGGCAGCCTAACAATAGTCCAGTAAGTTCTTGAATTCAGTGTGTAGAAAATTTGGAATAATGAACTTATGGTTTTTATTTCTGTTTAGGGAAATGTTCCTGCTCTCTCATCCGAAATTCTGGAAAATGTGAGGTTGGTATAGATTCAACTTTGCTTGTGCTCTATTTAAGTGATTTTATTTGATTACTTTGACAATCTATTGGCTTAAACTTCATACAGAAAAATGGATTCTTCACAAGAAATGAAGCTTCTGCCAGCAACAATTGATGATTCTAGTAGGAAGCACGCTCTTGGGTTGTTGTCTCGTATCCTTGATATCTTTTCCTTGATTTTTGATAACTGTTGCCTTTTGTTTTACACTAAATCTTGCAATATCTTATTACTTACCAATGTTAGGGTGAAACAGCTGTTTAGGGCCATAGCTGTAATGAACAATGTTTCAAGGGATATTTTACTTTGTCATGTGAAAGATCACAGGATTATTATGGTGAACGAATCTCATTATTTTCATGTTTATATGTAAAAACTGACATTTTGTTATACAACTGATGTAATTTGAGGGGTGAACTCTATTCCTGAACTAAGAACAGATTCCAGAGAGCGTAGGAAAGTTCAACTTGTGGAACAGCCAGGCCAGAAAGCAGCTAGCAGAAGTCCCCAGGCTTCAAAAGCTGTACCTATTAGCCAAAGTCGCCCAATGTCTACTGATGATATCCAAAAGGCAAAAATGCGTGCCCTTTTCATGCAAGGCAAGTATGGGAAGACAGGTTCATCATCAACTGGAAACAATGGTATAAAAACTGAAGGTCTTAGTAGATATTCAAGTGCCTCTTCCAACATGTTGTCTGTAGCGTCTAAAGTTTCTCCTCAGCCTAAGAAAGATGAAAACAAAAAATCTATGGCACTTCTCCCAAAAGTTTCTGATAAGAGTGAAGATTCAAAGGATAAAATGGCAACAAAGGACCCGATGGTAGACTTATATAGCAGCCTGATTCCGTGGAGGGTGCCTGCAGGTACAATACTCTTGGACTTTTCTTTCATGATTTCTCAACCGTTTTATATTAATGGTGGCCTAGAAGTTTGATCTTTCTTGGCAGCTTAAGGAAGATACCCATTTAGGAACATAAATTCAAGCAATTGTGAATTATATCCTGTTTGAAATATTTCATAGAGATTATATAGGCTTTCATAGCGATAAATGTTTACAGTTTTTCTTGATATCTATCCCTTTGCCTTTTTCAACTCTTGTTTATATGGAGAAGAATGAAGTAACCCTGAATCTATTTTGATAATGATATGTGCTTCAACTTTTTATGACCCTTCATTCCCATTAAGCTCTTGTTTGCAATTACTTGTCATTGAAATCAGAAAGAGATTTTGTCATTGTCTTTATCTGGTCAAATCAAGTGGCTTGGGCAGTCATATTTTGCTTTGGTAATTATAGTTATCTTTCTACCAGTGGTTTTGGGACATCGTGAAGTTTGATTTGAAAGTACAATTACTTTGACTGATGCCTATATTTCTTCATAATTACAGCTTTATTGCTTTGCATCAAACTTCCATGCTGTGTAATCTGGCAAAGGTTTGCTTGTTACAAATTACGGCTGCTAAGTAAACTTATGTTGGGAGGCTTGGTTTGAAACTCACCTCCATTCCTAACTTACCAACAATGTGACAAAATGTTTGGAAAAGAAATGTCTTTTTGTTCTGTTCGTGTTATTGGGATTATCATATCCAACGAGTAATTGAAGTCTGCAAACTTTAACAGCCGTGACAAACTCCTTTTGGATGCCCTGGGAAAAAGTGTCTTAATTGGAAATGGAGCTGTAGAGATGTTGCTCCGTTTGCCGGAAATTTAAGTACAATTCGTCATCAAAAGACTACCCATTTGTGAATTTGGAAGGACCTCTTTAGCTAACGAATCAACATTTTGATGTTAAGATTTTAATAATCTTACTGGACCTCATCTATGAGGACCATTGTGAGAATAATTGGCATTAACCAGAAGTGTGTATCCCCAGGAGTAAGTGTTCACCAACACGGTGTACTAATCAACTATAATTTGGCTTTTGGCCTCAAGCATGTCAGGTTTACATTGATTAGCAGGGACGACTTTTTTCTGACGTTATGAGTAATTTGGTTGGCGTCACTATATGAGTCAAGAAAACAAAGAGTCCGGTATAAGGCAAATAAAATCGGTACACCTTGGCCAACTTGAGCACCGTCATGGATGTACAATTCTTGAAAGCAATTATAACAGCATCTACTTGGTTGTAAGTGGATGTTCAATCACTATTGGAAAGATAAGGGTAGTCTGATTTGTAAAAGTGGCTACATTTTCCTCAGATAGGGTACCTGCTGATGTTCCCACGTCAAAATAAAGTCCAACTGCCTCATCCTTCTGTGAACCATTAGCGATAGCATGCGGATTTCTACACATTTTTGAAGTTCTAAATAATGATAATGGGGGAACTTGAATGATTTAACTATGGTCTTCCAATTCCAATCTTGCTTTCTCTTCAGTTTTTTTTTTTGGTATTTACAGAGTCTGAATGTTCAGCCATTTATGCGCTTTCCTTTCTGCAGAAATTAAACTCATCAACACATGGAGAGTGGGCAATGGTGAGAATAGCAAAGAAGTAGACTTCCAGAGAAACAGAAACCGAAGGGAGATGGAAACCAAGTACCGGGCAGTGTCAGAGATACCACCAAACCCCAAGGAACCGTGGGACCTTGAAATGGACCATGATGACTCATTGACCCCTGAAATTCCAATTGAACAGCAACCTGATGCCGATAGTGCCGATGTGCAGATTTCGCATAATCAAACTGTGAACAAAGTAGTTGCCTCAGAACCCGTCTTGCCTCAAATGGGTAGTGGGACTGAACCAGATCTTGAGTTGCTTGCTGTACTGCTAAAGAACCCAGAACTAGTTTTTGCATTGACCACGGGACAGTCGGGCAATTTGTCAAATGAGGACACAATAAAGCTACTTGACATGATTAAGAAGGGTGGCGCTGGTTTAAATGGGGTTGGTGGAAACGTTGAGGAGAAGGTTGAAGTCTCTCTTCCATCCCCAACTCCCCCAAGCAAACCTGGAACGGTGCGTGCCTGCTTCTGTTGCAAGTTTTGCCAGATATTATGCTGCTATCAACTTCCTAGGAATAGAGCTATTTTGCTCTTTGCTCTCCTGTATACAATATAAATTAACACGTATGATGAAACCTGAAGCACAAATCCTTTCCAATGTTAACCCACTACCAAGTAAAATAAAATTCACAAACCAGTTAGGGAACTTTAGACCCAAAAATCTCTTTTAACATTTTCATAGGAGAGTCTTTCAGTCTTTGGAAAGTTCATCTACCATTGATGGGGATATTCTATGTTTCCTTTTATTCTGCAATTTCTAGCCCACTTTACCATGGTTGGTGGATGTGCATATCCTGTAGTTTCCCAGTGGCAACGAAATTCTGATACGTGCTTGGTACTGAAAGATTTATCCCCCAAGTAGTGGGCCATTCCTTGGTGCTGTCCAGCAGAAACCAAAAATGGATAATAGCATTAATTGATCATAAAATTGTAGACAATCTCATATTCTTGGTTAAAATTCATCAGTGCTGACTATTCTTTTTTTTTTTTTTTTTTTTCCAATTGAAACATTTGCAGAGTGGATGGGCACCGGAAGTTGACAAGAACCCCTTTTCAAAGCAGAGATCAGCTGGTACCCCAGTTACCTTCACCGATGCTGGAGTTCCTACTGTGGACAAGCTAACCGGTTTTGTACAGCCTCGGATGCAATCCAGCGGCATCCGCGTGATGCAAAATCAACTTAGATCATTACCTTTACAGCAAACTCTAGCACCAATGCCATCTTCATCGCACCAGAGCCTGCCCTCAAATTCTTTATTGTCCCGGACACCAACTTCAGAAATGGCTGCAAACATGAAAAATGCAACCGTTACAATTCATTCCCTAGAAAACTATTCTACTGCTCGGGAAGAAACCTTAAATCATATTAGACCGTCTCCAGCTTTACCCTTTGCAGCAAATCCTCCAGAGGTACGTTCAACTGCATTCCCATTGTCACCAACGCCAACACCAACAGCAGCACAGATGTCAACACCTGTGAGGTCATCTTCATGCCTGGCCCGAGTAACTGAACATCCAGTTGTGTACTCGTCCAGGCTACCAACTGCAGATGTTGGTCAAGTGCCTGATTCTTGGAGAAGTAGACAGGGCGGTTTAACTTTAAATTCCTTATCTAGGGCGAATCAAAGTAATCATGATGCATCTTTCGGAAGGGCTCTCCAGCCTCAAATTCCTTCCCGTCCTAGTTGGGATAGAAATGAGCATTTGGGTGGCGAGGTTTTTGAGTCCTGGAGTCCGGAGAATAGTCCTGATAACTTATCAGACCAAAGGCCAGGAAGAAACTATCCAGGACGTCGGTCGAATTCTGGATGGGAATATATGCCTGACAATAGGTCGAGGCAGCGTTATCAAGGTCATAACAGGAACATAAACAGAAGGTTTCGTTGACGGGAGAGTTGCTTTTGGTAAACTTGGTACCTGTTGGAGTGTGGTCTATTTGTTCACTAACAATTGGCAACCGGAGAAACAAAAGGATCCTGTACTGTACATTCTAACAGCATTTACAATTTGAGATCTTTCGTCCCTCCCAAAAAACGTGTTTTTTACATTGTGGCCATCGTATGTGCTGAAGCTTTCTCCATCAAAGAGACCACTACTCTCACCTGGGACTGTGGAAGAGCTTGATAAGGAATGAAGAGAATTGAAAAGAGATGTTAATAAATTTTAATAAAATATAAGGAAGGCAATTGTTTGAATAAAAAAGATGTATAAAAAATCAATGATGGTGTGGGGCTTGTGAGGTTTGATTGATTCCATCATTGATTCCATCAATCTTTGGGCTCACAACTGTCTTGTGGGTGATCTCAATCTTTTAACAGGCCAACTTCATGAGACTCGGTATCCAAGGCTATCAAATATCAAACAGACAATACTATTTTCAAAGGAAAAAAGAACAAAACCAATGAATTGGAGTTGTCTTCAGAGGAGCGTGGTTGTGGATGTGTACCTTGTTTTGGCGCATGGAAAATTTCATCTCGAAGTTGTTGGGCTTATGTATTGTCACATAGATTTGACACTATTTAGTTTTGGTACATGTCTGGATCTGGTGATGCTTGGATCTGAGGTCCAGCTAGAGAACTAACTGGCCTCATAAATCTCATCCAACAACTCTTGGATTAACAGTATCAAAAGGTAGCTTAGTAGGCTCCTTGAACACTTTGGCAAATTTTGCCAATAACTGATAGGATTGAAATATCTTATATTTTCTTATACATTTACATGTGATTTCAATCCTATTTTGTTAGATAAAATGCTAAATTTGTGTTGACTATTAGGTTGGATTTATTGATATATTTTTGAGACCAAAAAGACAAGATTTTTTAAAAGCAAATTGGAACACATTTCTTTTTCATGTTAAAGGCATGAATTGATTAAAAAAAAACAATTTGTTATGTGCTGCATTGAAAATGCAGCAACGCAGCACGCTGTTGCGTCAGCGTTAAACGTAGCTAACGCTGCGTTTAACCTACGCAGCCAACGTTGCTGCGCAACGTTTTTGCTAAAAATGTTGGAGCTATATAACGAATGAGGAAGGGTTTTTAAGGGCTCTGATTTTCAATTGTCTTTTCAGCAGCAGTCACATTAATGAGGAGGGGAACAGTGTCAGCGTGAGGAGACTTTGGAGAAACAACTTGGTGCTGGAGCTAGAAGAAAATTGCAGAGGAAGAAACGAAGAGTAAAGTTGCTGGAGCCAACCTCCTTCTGCATTTGTATTTGTTTCAACGTGAGTATTGGAGGTAAAGGAAGGTAACTTGGACTGCCATTTTACATAATAACTATGACTCATTTTTGGAGCATAAAAATGAAGATAGAAGGCTAGTTTCTGACACCGGTTCAATGGGGATATCGACGTCAAGTCATGGTTAAGCTATTTTTGTCATTTTAAAGTTGTGATTTATTTTCGGATTGTTGTGTTGTTAGTATTGATTTGGATGGTT
>JANVCQ010000009.1:18098056-18108407 GCA_025531925.1 Erythroxylum plowmanianum | reverse complement strand
TTTTGTTTCTTTCACGACTAATTAATCAAAAGCCTCGGTTCTTTTCATATATGGTCCCCACCGTTTTAATCTAACCTATAATTATGGTATTCAATAATTAATTATTGTCTAATCCCAACTTCATAGGTAGTAGTTTCTCATGTTGTCTCTTTTTTATGTTTGGCTTTAGTCTTTCTTTCCAACCTTACGTAGGGCAAGGCACACACATCCACCTCAGATGAAAGTTGATGCTCTATTTTGATGTTGAACAAGTCCATTTGGTCTAGAAGTTAAATTCGAAAATTTAGCAAAAATTTAAAAAAAAAAAACGAAGTTTAAACTATTTAAAAAAATAGATGACTAGTGTTAAATACCTTTTTTTTTTGCCGGTTTCAAAAGCTGTGGTATACTATCGGAGAAAAGATCTTCTGTTCAATATTATCCTGTCTTATTCTGTTCCATAGAATTTTAGCTATTTATTTTGCAAGACCCACATAAAATTCACGCTAGACTCACATAAATAAATAACTGAGATTACACAATAAGATATCATAATATTGGAAAAAAAATCTAGACTCATACTACTGCAAATGTATCAGAATGTTACGGCACATGACTATCCTTTGACCATATCGCTATATACTCTACAACCATAGGCTCTGTGCAGTTTAATGCTCAAAAGTCGTAACTATAACAGTGCTCCAGTTTTGTTTCTGTTTCTGTTAAATTTCCCACAGGACCTGATGCCCCTGTCACGTCAATGGCTGTATCAGATTGAACTAAAGAAAAATTTTCAGAACATAGTTTAGTTTGTCTGATCTCATTATTTTTTATCCTGTTTTACGAGCATTTATTTATTTGTATGAATCTGATGGATACTTACAAGAATAGATAATAAAAACAAGTAATCTATTTCTATGGAACAAGAGATAATAGTTTTTGGATTAAACCCATTGCCAGTTCCGTACTGATTTGCGGTGATTGGATCATTGTAAACACACACTTTTTGAGGCAGTGAACTCGGTCCACCCAAGAATTCTACTTGAACAGCTTCGGGGAAGACTTTCATGGATTACCAATAACTTCAATCATTGTTTCACACGTCGGTTGCGGAAGGCAATGTTTCAACAGAATATCTTATACTTGGCCTTTACTGGATTGGAGATTAAACAAATGGGTACATGCTGTACTCCTTTGTCAAGTAATTGCTCTTTTGGTTGCTAACTGGACTTTTTCCACACCCAAGTCCGTGGTGTTTTTTCATTCAAAACACTCTGAATTGTAGTACTATTTGTAATCCTCTTTCCAGAGATGAAGATAAAAAAGAAATTATCACCGTGCCTTGTAATTTAGTGGGATAAGAAAAGGTGATTTGCAATTTAAGTTAGTATTAGATGTCACAAAGAATTTAATCCAATGGTAAGTATGAACAACAATTTCAATTTGACTCTCCGTAAAGTCACTGGATAGGTTTTAAGATCAACCCAAATTTTGATTGTAAAGATTTGATAGTATGAATTCCTTTTTCAAAACATCTTTTTGATTTAATGATCCAAATTTATGTAATTTTTATTTATAATTTAAGAAATTTAAAATTAAAATAATATTGTTTTAATAGATAAATTAAAAATAACTTCGTTTTTTGGTACTCAAATTTAATCAATCTCAACTCTGAGCACTTATAAAGGGGGTTTGTCGAATAGAATTTAATTGACCATGAACTTAATTCAAGTCATTGTCATTCTTAATAAAAAGGAGGTGGTTTTCTTAATTTATACCAAAAAAGGAAAGAATTATAATTTTCAATATACAGAAATTATAAGGTCAGTAAAGCAAAAATAACTATATTGAACAATATATCAAGTATTTATATAATAACATCGCTTCTAAGCTTTGAAGAATTATGGTCACTTAGAACAGTCAACACAGACTTAAAAAAGAAATAATAATAAGACTATTGTAAAGGACTTTAATGAATAATGCATACTTTGAACAAACCCATTAAGAGCATAAGCCCATGACAGGAGCATGAATGCTTTAGAATTCAGTTTGTCCTATGTTACAAAGTTCCATATACCATTCAATAGGACGTGATCCTCTGTCTCCCTTCTCCTATCTCTACCTTGTCTCATTGAATCTCAGTCATTCATTTATGTGGATTCTATATAAATAGATGGTTGAGATTCAATGAAACAGAATAAAGACAGAAGAAGTGGGACAGAGGATTTGAGGGCTCATTCAATGCCCATAAGCGGATATTCACTGAAGTGGAAGAAAACCTCTCTAAATGTTTTCTAGTATCAAAGAATTACCAATTACTGCTAGTTACATAAATGAATGGCTGAGATTCAATGAGACAGAATAAAGACAAAAGAAGGGAGACAGAGGATTTGAGGGCTCATTCGATGCCCATAAGCGGATATTCATTGACGTGGAAAAAAACCTCTCTAAATGTTTTCTAGTATCAAAGAATTACCCATTACTGCTAGTCATTGATCAATCGTGGTACTACTTAGCTTCTCTTATCTTTATCCTGTAAACCACTTTGGCTGGCCATGGATGCCGAAAACTGGAACTGCATTGCCATACAATTTGAGAACATATGAATCTCATATTTATTACACCTTAATTTTCAAGAATCACAGATGATAAACTATATTTGTTACATCCAAGGTAGTACATGGTGCTATTGGATTTTGTAGGAAACACAATTTTTTTCATCTGCATGAAGCTACTAAAGTAACACCCCTAGCAGCCTCCAGCAACTCAAGTACTCCACTTGTTAAACCTCAGTTAAAGGAAGCATATGGTCTCTGCACCCATAGGCCTCGTCTGATTTTGGTCACATCAATCACGGACGTTACAAATGTTCCACATCCATCTTTCCTGAAAGTTTGCAACTAATTTCAGGAACGGAAAAGGAGACTGCAGTGATTTTCTATTATGGTTAGGCAGAATTTTGATGTGACAATTTCCAAGCTATTGGAATAACATAGGGGAGATCAAGCTTGTGATTCAGTAAAGCAACTTTTGGTGCCTACATTGACGTATCAGTATTCGTTAACCGAAGACTCGTGAACAATGTCAGTGTTATTATAAGATTCATCCAAAACCTCCCCACCTCCCGACTCTGCAAAATAGTTCTGAACACCACCATCAGATTTTCCTATTGTAGCAGTTCGTCCTTGGACTGGTTGTGAAGACTTAGTCACTTTGTTAATTTCGAGTGAATTGCCACATTTTCTCTTCTTTGTATTAAGAAATCCTAATTCTAAAGCTTCCAATGCTCTTGTAGTCAATGGCCGGTTCCTAGTACTCTGTCTCCGGTTATTTATAGCAGGTGGCTGCCCAGCATCAGAGAATTTCAAAGGGCCAGATTGCCAGTTCATTTCAGATAGCAAGGATGGCTTCTTTTCAGGTAACTTATCATTGTTTTGAACCATTTCTCTCAATGTAGGTTCATCCCCAAAATCTAATGAAACATGAGGAACATTTAAGTCAATCAATTTAGGTGATTGAGGTTTTCTTGTACGGACAGCTCTGTCCTGGCAGTTCTCACCAACCACTTCATTACTCCTATCTGGACTAACTTCTGCCAGTGGACTAGCTGATGAGGATTTCTCAGCTGGACACGTTCTAAAAATCATATTTTCACATGCATGTGTGGTTGATATATAGTGAGACTCATCTACTTTTAGCTTAATGTCTGCACAGATGTTTGTATGTATGCTGATTGACTGTTCAGTGCTGCAGCCAACAAAACTCTCTTGCTTTCTGAGGGGGATCAAATACTTGGGGTGGTCAGGATTTACCTTCCTGCTGAATTGGTACATCATGGCCTCCCTTGGCTGTTTCCCATTCGCTGGACAAAAGCTGTCAATTTCTTGATTTTCAGCTCCTGAGCTGGTAGGATTCAGGGAATCACCTAGGCTGATACTTCGAAAGCTCTTTACACCACCTGATGAGTCATTAATAGTTTTTCTGTCAATCTCATGCTCTAAATGATTTTGTGTGTTCACTTCAACTGTTTCCCCTTGTGACTCTTCAGATATGTCTTCTTCCATTTCACTTGAAAGACTAGATGAAGAACAAGATGCACTAGCAACTCCAACAGGTAAGCTTTTCAACTCTCTCACCTTTGGTCGTTCAGTTCCGTAAGCCAAACTGGTATCTATAATTGTGAACCTCTGTGCATTGCAATTGCAATTTAAGTTTTTTGTTTGAAGGTAACAATGGTGTTGCTTATTTGAGAAGCTATCTTGAATTTGCTTTAGGGGCGGGTTCCATCTGTATCCATCCTTATCTTCACTACCTTTAGCTTGCTCAACTTCAAGCTCAATAAGCCCTGGATCTGAGGCAACTTTATTTAACACGTCACTAACAGAATCAAAGTAGTGGTTTCCCTTCACCAGTCTCCTCCTAGAAAATTTTTTAACACCAGGAACAAGAAAAACCAAAGAATACTTGGAACCAGAAATGGATTGGTCCTTAGGCTGTTCAGAGTGCCAACCACGAGCTAAAAGTCGAGGCCAAACAGCTTCCCAGAAAAGATCACTAGATCGTGCCTTACTTAACCTAAAATTCCCGGTCAAAAACTTAATAATGTCAGCAGGTGAAAGAGAGGAGCAAGCTTTGCCAATAGGTATTTCAGGACGAACAGAGACTATATGCTTTACTGGCTCTATCGCAACACTAGTGAGATCTTGTTTCCCTTTCCCAATTCCTATGGCTTCCACAAGCACGTTAAGGCCAACTGTGTGTTTTAGCAGGAAAATATATTCTTCAAATGCAAGTTTTCCCTCTCCATATGACCTAGAAACCTGTAGTACATAATATTTCAAGCAAGTAAGAGCAGTGTGGTTGTTACTGCCAATGGCAGAAATAGCTGCAGGGTATAGCCACAAGACCTACAACTCCAATGGCCCAATGTTAATCCCAAATTTCCAGACTTCCTAATGGTTCTTTATTTCTTCTTGAAGGAAAGACAAAAGTCTAATTATGCTAACACTATTAGTAAGGGAACAGAAGCAGAAAACTAGGAGAAAGACATAGTTTTCTGCCCAAAGAATATGACAAATTCCTACTGTCTTATCAGTTCTATTATTAGAAAAACCAATATCAGGAGAAATAAGAGTTGGGAATGAGTATCAAGGAGGAGCAAACAAAATTATATGGTGCTTTAAAGTGTCTAAATTTTAAAATAATACGTCATCTAAATCTTGAAAAACTGAACTTTCATGCAGCATAACCATGGGAAATAGGAAGAGGCAATTATGGGATCCGTAACCAGTGAACGAGACAAGATAATATGAATTCTATGAGCTCAAGCAAGGGCAGCAACTAAAACTAAAAGGAAGTAAGTATTGTACCCAAACCATTGTTTCTCTCTACGTTAAAAGTACAGACTCATTCACAGATCAATAGAAGATAAAATAAAGGAACAATTACATTGATATTGTGGATTTAGAAGTGATACCAGGGCTAGAAAAAGCTCTCATAGCCTAGCATCTTGATCATTTCTTCAGGTATAAACCTCTAATCATCATCCTATAGCCCTTCATTTTCTAGGCTATGGTTCACATCTTATAAGGATTATTGATAGATTTGTAACTCAATTAAGTTTATGACAATGAACATCAGTGAACAATAACTAGAAATTTGTACTCTTGCTAAGTGCAGAGCCGCAGGACATTCGAAGTGTTATTTGCATTTGAAAGGACAAAAAAAATGAAGGTTCATCACAGAAAAACAAGATACATGATCTAGCAATAATCCTGTTGTATAGCAGTTTGCTAAGTTTAGTTAACAACGTATCATAAGACACCAGGCAACTGGTACGCAATTCTTTCTTCTGTTAGAATGAGAAAGAAGAAAGATACCTCTAGCAAAACATGGTGACACCCTTGCGAAACACGAGAGAGTAAGCGTGTTAATAACTCTTGTTGCCTCCATCCTGAAAATATCTTTTGTCCCTGTATATTGCGTCTGCTCCTTAGCTTCCGAAACTCTGTCCATCTATGATATTCATCAGAACGGTAGAACTGACCATAATAGAATGCCAGTATGTCCCCCATCCCTTTACCCTCAACAAATCTATTCACCAAGATAAGATTCTTGCCAAAAATGTACAAGCCAAGGAGAAAACTATCCCGTTCAACATCTGTCCAAGATTCACTTGCAATGCCAGGAAGAAGACAGGAGTCACTATCTACCTTAACCAGTTCTGTTTTGGATTTAGAGGACAAGATCAAGTCAACCTCCATTCCGTTGCTTGCAGCCCCCAGTCGATGGTTGGACTCCCCTAAATCCTTTCCATGGCCCAATGTCATATCCCAAGGATGAATTTTAAATTCTCCATGTTCATTTTTGTAAGTAATCTGGCTCTCTTCACTGCTAGCAGATTCAACAGTTTCATTGATGTTTCCAACTTCAGCTTTTGACCACATAAGTGGAATAGGTAATCCCATTATAAAAGAGCAATGAATATCAGTCACCACTTCTGAATTTTTTGGCATACTTTTAAGCTGTAAATGATCACATTCTGCAGTTATGCTAGGGATGTTTGCCTGGTACTGATCTCCAACACGAGGAAGCTGTGGGTATCCAATATCCCCTATAATAGAGGAATTTGGAGAGAGTGATTGCTCACTGTTTCCATCTTGAATGTCTTCCATGTTGCTGTCCAAATAATACACTCAATCTGATGAAAAATGCCGCTGGAAACAAACTAAGGCAGAATGTAAGAAGATTCTTTAGCTTAAAATATGCAGCATTCACCACACTTTAGTACAATTAGTCAAGTGAGCAACACATGACTAAGCATCAGGATATATATACTTTGAATTTCAACAATAAGCCAATCAAATGTCTAGGGCTAAATGGTACAAAAGAAAAAATGCAAATCCTTTTCTACACATGAAAGTGATTCTGGGTTGATGAAGCAAAAGTAAAACATGACCCTGAAATCTGCAAATATATATGAAAAATATAGAGACTTAATGTAATTCTTAGAGTCCCACCATGAATCCATGAGTGCCTAGATAGAACAGACATATGCATAAATGCATATGAAAAACATATTTACTTCTTTCCCCAAAAATCGGAAACTTAAAGTAAATGAAAGTTCATCGAATCTTTCTGCTGCTACCTATAAGAAGAAATAAGAGATGGATTACCCTGCTTAATCTGTTAGTATTGAACTGATAAACCATGCCTAGTGGTCAGAAATTTATTATCTGGCTGCACATTTATATCAGATAACAATGCAATTGAAAACAACAATCGCGGTTGAAGATAAATAAAATGCAACAATGCCTTGCTATTTACTGCTAAGAATGCCATAGAGGACCAAGACCTTGACCATTAACAGTCACCCAACAATGCCTTGCTATTTACTGCTAAGACCGCCATCGAGAACCAAGACCTTGACCATTAACAATCACCCCAGACTCGGAGCATAATTCTAACTATTTAGCCAACACAAGAAAACTGAACCTTAAACTTCAGCTGAGCATCAAAACTAAATGAGTTTATCCACCAAACTATTCGCTCATTTTTATAGTGTCGATCATGAAATAATAATTAAACAGAAAGAATTTATCAGTTAAACATAAGAAACATAATGATTTGTTTAACAATTCGCTCTATGATAATAAACACCAATCACATTGACATTGTTTTAGAAACAAGGACTAAAATGCATAACAGGAAGAAAAAACAATCAAAAGATGAATAATAAGATAAAACCATCACACCAATATCGTTATCAACGCCCGAAATACACAAAAAGGTAGATAAACCACGTGTTCATTCATCGATCCTACCTCAGACAAGTAAGTAACGGAAACGTCATATCAAACAAACCCAAAATTTATGCAGCTCTTCATACTGAAAGCGAAACAAAAGTACATACACAGAATAAGCATTCATGTGAAAGAAACGAACATGCTATTGATAGGACAAAAATTTTATCGGTGCGAAACGTACAGTAAACCAGAAAATAAACGAGGTAAGTAAGTCAAGAAAGAGTTGACGAGTCAAGTGGATCAATGGATGTTATATACTTACCAACCTCCGTAAAAAGACTTGAACGTTAAAACACCTGTAGAAGGCAAAACCTGCGAAAATGGGTATTCATGGTTACGATGCATCGATTACCTCTTTGACATAACTCCTCCTTTTCTTCGTAGAAAGAACAATATACAGCAATAAACTAAAAACAGAGAAACGAAAGAGGAGAAAATAAATGAAGAAAGGGCACCTAGAAGGTATAAAAGATTCTTACTTTGAAGGGGAAGGAGAGAGCAGAGG
Organism: Erythroxylum plowmanianum; assembly: GCA_025531925.1. NCBI lineage: Eukaryota > Viridiplantae > Streptophyta > Magnoliopsida > Malpighiales > Erythroxylaceae > Erythroxylum > Erythroxylum plowmanianum. Next base: position 18,100,118 of record JANVCQ010000009.1, on the reverse strand, counting down.
TTTCATGGATACGATGGGTTGAATTGACGATGACTAGCAGCGAGCCAAAGGCAGGAAATAAATAACAAAAGAAAGGAATAGATCAAATGAAGAGTGATATGTTACTATTACTTCGTTGTGTTTTCGAGTTGCGGAGGGCTAAATCTAAGCTTATAAACTGCTAATTTAACCCATCTGATTTTGCTAAATGCCACGTGCTGGAAAGATAGGTTCTTCCACTACTGAAATGACCGAAAATTCCATGTTATTGTCGCTTTCTTACATGTTCTTCCCTCTCCTTTATTGGAATTTCGCATGTCGTCGTTGTTGTCTTTTTCTACCGCACTTCATAGTATCTTTATGTACTTTTCCGATTTATTGTTCACTTTTTTTTTCCAGCATTAGTTGTTGATATTAAGTACATTAAATTATAATTAATTAACAAATTATAAAAAAAAATGGGAAGAATTTGTTTTGGGAGTGGTGACCCACTGAACTTGCCATCTATCTGAAGTATGTAATTCAAAGGAGGCCAGAGAGGGGGGCCTAAACCTATCCACCGCTTTTGCATTTTGGTAACTTTAACACAACCGCGACAAAAATATAGGCTACGGATGGATTAGTAAGGAGCTTTTTTGATTTAAGTGAGGTTATAGATTTGAATTATTTTTATGTATACAGTTGTTTAAAATTTGGAACTAAAATTTTATCTCTTATAAAAGACCTATCTGATTTAAATAAAAATTAGTCTAGATATTGATGACTTAAAAGTATTTTTTTATAATTAAAGTTCTCTTAAAATATCTCGTGTGTAAATATAAAAAAATCAAAAGCGACAGAGGAGGTCATCCTATTACTAGTTAGAAAATGATTGGATTGAACTCAACGGTCCCGATTTTATTGTTGTTATAAATTATCCACCGTTATGACAGTTGGCAGTTTTGTTTTGGAAGTCTTCGGAACTACTTACTTCTACATCATCAAGTTGCTTTTTCGTTAAGTTTGTACGTAAATTTGTACCCTTTTATTTATGAATGATTTATGATGCCTCGTAAAAAATTACGGTCTGTGGAAACAGACCACCAAGGGGGAAAAAAATCTCACCTGATTTTGTAATAAAAATTTGCTTCCACTAAACTTAGTCCAGCATTAAGGTAAATACGACTAAATAACAATATTTAGTATAAATTTTATTGATACGTAAAATTTGAGAAATCTAATAATACAAAATCTTATTTTTAATTAAAAAAGAGATTGTTTTCAAATGATCAACATATGAGTCGAACTAATTCATCGTACTAGTCTTTAAAGAAACATATATGTTTGGCATTGGGAAATATGGAAGCCATGGTCATCTTATGCTTCTCTGAGCTTTTTTTCTCATGCTAATAAAAGACTAACGAGAATAAATGAATGATTATGGAAAACAAGTATTAGTTGGAATTGGGTTAAGTTTTTATACTATACAAGCCTAATTACAAATAGTACTAATATAAATTTGAAGGAAATGTTTTTGTTTGTGATTATTAATTGCCATCCAAGATTAAAAATATATTAGAAATTATAAAGCTACTTCGATAGGTAATAGATGAAATTTTAATTGACATATTGTGGATAAACATGCCAAATGATTCAAAAAATGTCACTCTGTTGGAACAGAAGGCTGTTAGTTCCCTCTATCAATTCATTTCATTATTTTGTTGGAACTCTAAAATGTGAATAAAGGTTATCCAAACAACTAAAAATTTCAGAATAAATGTTGCATTTATATTTCCAACTCTTTATTACTAATCACCAAACAAGATCTTAGAGAGTATAATTAATTTTGAAGATGTGTATAGCCATGAGTTGATTTTAAAAAAATTTGAGGTTTACGAGGCAACATCGAGTTGTGGATAGCTAAGTAAGACATAAATTGGAAAAGATTATGGAATTAAATCATGCATACACTACAAGAAAATTTGGTTTCAACAACCAAATTCTCAGCAACCATAGTAAAATGGTTACTAATTATATACATTTTGCAACCAAAAATTATTTGGTTGCAATATATAAGTTATGTATATTTTTTACCGACCAATCA
>JANVCQ010000009.1:18048789-18068611 GCA_025531925.1 Erythroxylum plowmanianum | reverse complement strand
ATGTTTTGCAACTTATGAATTTTGGCTGAAAGCCTAAGAAACATGTGTTTTAAGAACCATATGAAAATTTTCTATGATAAGTGAATGCTTTCAATAGCTTTGCTTATTTTTTTTATTATAAACTGTTAGCCACGAGTTGTCAAACTTACCCCCTTTCTGCCCCATCTTCAAGTGATAGTTAAGAGATTAAGTGAGCAAGAGCCTAAGGGAACTTCCGCAAATTTGCTATTTTTGTATTTTTGTAAAAAGCCAATGGTGTGGCTTTTGATATGTAAATAAAGTTTTTAAGACTCTGTTGCTTTAGAAATGAAATGATAGATTGAAGTAGTTCGGTTATGTATGTTCATTTTGACTTCCTTGTAATATGGTTGAGTTGATATTTGATTGTCGTGAGCATGTCACCCTTGTAGGATGATGCCTGGTTTATGGAAATAATCCTATAGGATAATACGCTCAGGTTTCATGATTCTGCAAAAGTTAGGTTCCGGCAATCGATGGCCAACACTAGTTTCATTAACTGTGTGGTAAGCTGGGCATTCATGATCTTCATGCTCCACCTTGAGGGGAGTATTAGAATATTTGATTAGCTACTGTCTATATTAAGTTCCCATGATCTACGGGCTTCCTTTACCGTTAGTTATGCTAGATTAGTGGGATTGAGTTTTTTATACGTTGTATACATAATTAGAGGGATTTGATATACTTGTATATATAGAGTCTCTGTTATACGGAATAGAAAGTGAACAAGAAAGGCTTCTTATCAATTTATTAAAGATAGTAGATTTTTTTAATGAAATTGATAGTAACAAAGAAGGAATCTCAAAAGGCATACACACAAAAAGAAATCGCAAATGCTAGCAACCAATTTCCAGATAAATAAGCATACAATTAATGTTTATCACACAATTTAATCAATTCATAGAATTAAATTCTGATTCTGATATCACTATTAAGAAACTGGGTCAGAATCCGATCTTGACTGCAGCAGAATAATCACGAAATTTTTTCATAACTTTTGATTTTTCGAAAACCAAGATCTATTTAATTCTATAAAATGATCAACACAAATTATAATAAAATGAAAATTTAATTCGTACCTTATTTCAAAGCTTAATTTTTATCTTGTCGTATCTCTCGAATTATTCCCGAAACTGATCCGTCTCAACCACCACAAGTATACAACCTCTAACGACATCCACAAAACTGGTTAAGAGAACTCTATAACTCTTACAGAAAGAGTTAAGCAAGAAGTGATAGCTCCATAGAGCTTAAATCTATTTATAATAAGCTTTGAACGTTTTAGTAATTTAATTGAAATTAAATTCTAATTTCAATTAAACTTTATTAGAATTACAAATAATTCTAATTAAATACCAATTATGCCCATATAAGATTCAATATCTCATATTGATCCTTATTTACCAAATATCTCATATTTAATCATAAAGTTTGTCAAACTTTACAATTAAGTCCAACTTGATTAAATTAACTTTGTTCTCTTCAACCCATTCTATATGTGAGACCCATTAGGTTCCTGAATGGAAATGAATATAAAATATATTTTTAATTCATAATTAAAATTAGATAAATTAAAAATCCTTTTAATTTATCTTTAATTTTTAATTAAATAATTTATAATCATAAATCAAGATTGGTGTCTAGCAACGCATCTGACCACCCAAATATTTAGAAATGTCAAAGTAGTTTTGACTAACCTTTTCGTGCATAATTTTTCTGTATAATCCAATCCTTTCATCATACAATGTTTCAATTAAACATAGAGTATAGAATTAATCTCTACTCTATTTTGAGTCTAATCATATTAGTTCTTTGTCATTAGCTATCGATTCAATTAATGACATTTATAAACTATTTACAAAACATCATTTACCTTGGCCAAGGATTTCTTGAATCAATACTAATCGAGAACAACGAAACATTCTTCCTAATTACTTTAAGGTGATGAGTCCTGTCTTGATCACTCAACTATCTCCATATAGTTCATGCTACATCCAATGACTACCCATTAAATGACCTATGATTAAATAGATCATAATTAGTATCAAAATATATCAATCCTCATACAAAATAACTTTGATAACCTCAAGTTAAATATTACAATGAGAATTTCATAAATATACAAGTAATGTTCCAAATGAATTTTTCATATCAGGTCTGTTTAGTGAACTTGTTCCCTAACAAACACCCACACGTTTGTTTAAATATCTCTATACTTTAGCCTATGAGATCAACAATTTCCTTCATAAGAAAAAACAAAATGTATGCTAGTCTTTTTACATTCTATTAATGTCTAATCTTAATATAACAATGACTAAGAATATTTAGAAATAATACATAAATGCTATATGAATCTCATAATTATAATCTCATTATAATTTCATTTACAATGTACAATTATCCAATGGACTTTATCATATACATATAATCATATACAAGATAAAGAATTCCTTTAAATAATTTGTCACTAAACTACAACCAAAGCAATTGGTTTTGTGGCATAAATCAATAGTTTCTTACTACGCCAAGAAATGAGAGATGTGCCCAAAAAGAAATAGTAACTAGTAATGCATCGAAGGTTAGTTGGGTCCCCAGCTCAATCAGTATTAGAATAAGCTTATAGCTTCAATAGGAAATAGAAGTGAAAAAGAAGAGATGAAGGATGGGTTTGAAGATGTTGTACTTCAATGGCACAATGATGCCATCTAAAGAGGGAAGAGAAAGAGAATGGATTATATCTATATAGGGTTTACGGGTATTGAAGATTAGGTTCAAGGGAAAACAATAGTTGATCATTATACATGGAAAGAATTCTTTAGAAATCTTATTAGTGTTTTAACCTTTAAAAAATGTTTGAAATAATAACAATTATCTTATGAATCTTATCATTATAAGATTTACTCTTATCATTGATTTCATCCTTGATATGATATGATTGTATAGCACAAAATTAGGGGTATTCGATTAGGCAAATTGTATATAAATATTATAAGATGTACTGTTATCTTATCCTAGGACAAATTATATATAAATACCCCCTTGCACATTGAATAATGTACACAAAATATGTTTCTTTCACTTTCTACAAAGTGAAAGAAGAAAATAAGTTTTTTATATTTCGTGTCTATAATTCAATGTACAAAGGGTATTTATATACAATTTGTCTAATTAAATATTCCTAATTTTATGCTATACGATCATATCGATAAAATCAAATATAAGATAAGAGTACATCTTGTAATGATAATATCAAGAATAAGATATGAGTACATATTAATAAGATTATTGTTATTATTGTTAACGATATGTAAAAATAAATTCATAGTTTAATGCTTTTAAAATTTTGAATTGAAATTCCTTCTCTATGAATTTGCTCCTTAAAAATAGAGTCTACTATACTAGTTTAATCCTACGTTGCCTAGATGCTCTATCATTCGGCGGCATTCTATGGACCTTTAGTGATATACATGGAGGAAATGGAAGCTGATATAGCAATACTTTTGGGAAATTTTCTTTTATAAATACACTGGCTTTTAACTGCATAAGAGTAGGAAAGTGAGGTTATGAAACCCATAAGTATGTTTTTCCTCTTTAGTTGTTTTGTTTTGCTTTCTGAACTTATGCATGCATTATGAATCATGATTGAAGACGAACCCTGCAATTTAATAACCATGGACCACACTCATGTTCTTCAACAGTAAATCCACGCAACAAGTTCTTACAAATTGAGAAAGTACTTTCACGATTAGCAATAAAGGTGCTACAAACATCAAGGTGCGTTTGATTTAAAAGCAGGTGATCTGCAATGGTCACAGAGAGAGTTCTGAATATGTATCCAGTGTGTAAGGATGACCTTGCCAAACTTTTTATGTTGCGTTTTGACAAGCAACTGCTAATCATTTGCCTCTTTTTTTCATGTTGAGTTGCTTCAAGTTTTTTTTTTCTTTTGTTAGCCCACGAGGTGTCCTAGGAGAGTCCCAATTGTGAGAAGGCGTCTTTAAGTCATCCACTCCCAGTCTAATCCCCACTCGCACCGGGTCAACCCGTAAGGGGTAAAATGCTGGCCAAATAGATTTCTCCATTCCCAGAACTCGAACTCGAGACCTCTGGTTAAGGAATGAGAGTGCTGAACCACTCACACCAACTTATTTACTTCAAGTTGTACATATTGTGCAAGTGCAATTCGTTTGTTTCTCTACTGTGGAAGTTAGGTTAGTACTCGGATAAGGTCACTTGTTTATGAGTAAATAAATGGTATGTATAGAGCAAAGAGCTACAATTAAATTTTTAATGAACAAGACTTGAACATTCTAATATAATATATTCTCAAATACTTATAAATTAGTTTTTTAACATATTAAAACTTAGTAATACACTACTCTTAAACATTGGGGTGAGGCATATTGTCTATCTATAATTCATACTTTTGATTTCTTGATCCTCAAATCTTATTAAGTGAAAGAAAGTTTAAACAAGCAAATAGAAAGAACACCACACCATAAGGGACTTTTAGTGACAAAAAATTCGTCACTAAAATTCCCAAAATCGTCGTTAAAATTCATTAGCGATAATTTATTTTCGTCATAAAAAATGTCACCACATCCTCGGGGCAGAAAACTATAGGCAATGCTTTTTCCTATTCGTCACAAATTATGTTTCCCTACATTTTATTTTCGTAGCGAAAAAATATATGTGAATTTTTGGTAAATCATCGCCAATAACTTTTGGCTACACTTTTTTTTGTAATTAAATATTATCAGCTACATTTTCAAAAGCATAGCCAAAAGTTTTTAACTACATTTTGGAAAGAGTAACCAAATGTTTTTAACTATATTTTTGTAAAATGTAATCAAAACTTTAACATACATTATAATTAAATCTTATATCATGTTAATTATCATTATTTGTGACATTTTTAATTCATATTATTATATATGAAGTTTAGATTTTTTATTATTAATTTATTATGCAAAAATAATTGATAATTTGAACAATTATATATAAAAAAGTAAAATATCATTAAATTATACCAACAAAAGGAATATTCTATATAAGATTTTAATTACAAACTTAGCAATTCTTATATACAAAATAATAATTACAAACTTAACAGTTATTATATACAAAATAATAAATACAAAGACCGGTTTATAAATTATAAATGATAAGATTACAAAAAAATTACAAGGTAATATGAACAACTAGCTAGGTTTGTTCATCTAGATGAGAGCAATTTCATATCTCAGCTACTATATACAAAAGAACATGACTCAACTTCATACCTCATTGCATTAACTGCAAAAATTATAGTATTTTGTGAACAAAAGAGGATAAATTACACCAGAAAATAAAGAATATAACCCATTTCTGAATTAAGAAATCAATTTATAATCTCGTTGCTGACCTAAAACTTATTGCGCCACATAGAAAAAGAAAAATTAAAGATATATGGATCGGACAAAAGGAGATAAGAGTTAATATGACTATTGGCATTCAATGCACACAAAATATTCCTTTCACACAACTTTCTCTAGTGAAAGATTTTGAGAATTAAGTTATCTTCTTAAAGGAGATGTTTGCATCAAGAAATTAACACAATTTTAAAAGTTTATTTGAAAAGACAAGCAATAACAGTAGCTAACTGTATACATACTAGTAACTTACAATTCTTCTTTCTTAGTTTCTTGATATGTCATTTATCAAACTAATAGCCAATCAAGCTAACCATGATAAACTCCTGGAAGAATGTAGTAGTTTCACATTAACAACAAAAGACATGTATATATATCATAGTTTTTAAACAGATGAGAAAACTCTACATGGAAATCTAAATCTCTTTCACTGTTAAACACAAATTTTTATGTTATCTATCTAAAGGTGTTATGATAAAAACTATTGAACCATTTGTAAATTTTTTAAATTTAGCATATCTGAATAAGTTATAACAAACAAAGATAATATACATATATGCATGCATAACATACTTGCACTTAATTTTCCATCTAAATCTATGTTCCTACATTGTCTCCCCCAATTGTGTTCCTAATCATTATTAAATGGCACTTTTTGCAGCAAAGACCTTAAACTAGGAGTGAGTTGATAATGGGGACAAAGTTGTAGCTGAACAAGATACCATATACTACCATTCATAGATTAACTTTTGCTCTTTTACGAACGGTCAATAGTTCTTCAAGAATTACTAACAAACAATATGACCTTGAGGGAAACAAATAGCACGGCTCCCTAGAGATTTGAACACCCTCTTCTCCCTGGAGATTTCATTAAAGGCAGAGTAAACATGAAGAACACTATTTGGTCTAAAGTGTTTCATAATTGATGCTAATATATGCTTTTAGTTCAAAAGGAAATTATACAACTCTGGAATTTGTCAACGTGATCACTAAGTAGGCTGAGAAAAAGAAAAATTAAAAAAATAAAAGTTGTCTACGAATTAATGTTGGACCCGTTTTTAGAACCTAACTATCGTTTCAGAGTCATAAAGGGTGAGCGGGTTTCCTTGTAGGGTTATTTCAATGAACCCTCATTAGTCATCATCTCATAAGAGTGGTGTGCCCACACCAATTAAACACCAAAATTGCAATTTGACTTCTTCAAAATAATTGTAGTTCTAAGTCTCTAGTTTATTTTGAAGAAAGAATTATCTCAATCGAAGCTCTACGGTTCAAGATATAAGTAAAATACCAAAGTATGTTTGGTAAACAACGATTTCATGCTCTTCCAATCAATTTCCTCATTTTCTCTCCATCAATTTTTTCCAAATCAACACCAATGGATAGCAATTTTTATGGAGAGGTATAAAAATGTGTTAGGAATCTATTGCTTCAAGAATCACCCCATTTCGAGGTCGGATGATGAAGTTGTGTCCAAAAGAATCAAACATGTTTATATTCTCAATCATAATGTACCTATCTTGGGACAATTAGCATAATTTTCTCTAGAGATTTTGCCATTTTGAAGGTCAAAAACACAAAATTCCGAAAGTATACAGTGTATGTCCGTTAAATGGACATACATGTCCGCCTAACGGACATACATGGGGTTAGGGGTCATTTTTTATCCGAGAAGGTAATGTCCGTTAAACGGGCATGGGTGTTGTTAGGGGTCCTCATAAACCCGAGAAGGTCTGTTTAACGGACCTAAAGTCCGTCTAACAGACTTAGGGAATGCCCAAACCCCTCCAAAACCTCTCCAATGATTCCTACATCCTTTCTAACATTACTTTCACTCATAATCTTCTCAAATTCACCCCTTCTAGTGCAATCCCTCTTCATATTAATTCTAACACCAACTTTGTTCCATTAAACCCTCTAATCCCTACTCATTTGAATCATCAAGACCATTAATTCTCATCATTTACTATAGCTATCTTGGGTATACATCCCATGCAGCATCACCATTTATAATGCTCATATCTCTCACCTCTGATATCCAAAATTTACATACTTTATACCATTGGAAAGTTAAGAAGATAAGCTACAATTTTCAAGAAGAAAACTTTGTCTAATTCAACCTGAATTAATCCAGTTTTTCCCCTAAATTCAATACATAATTTTACCCCTATGCAAGATTTGAAATATGAAATGTATAACTACAAGAGAAATATGCACATACACATTGGAAACTTCCACAATTCTTAATTCATTTATAAATCAAAATGAAGTTCATACATAACTTTAATTACATATCAACATTACATCAAAGGGTTAACATAAGATATAAAATACATTGGATGCACAATGTTTGATATGATTTAAAGTTATCTACAAGTCTAGTCACTAACTTAGTACAAAAGAGTTCTAGTTATCTTGGAGTTTCTGAATGCTTTGCAAGGATCGCAAATCTTCTCGTTCTGCAACTGAGGAGTGGGAAAAATATTGGGTTGAGTTACACAGCTCAGTGGCTAATATATTTATAGCCATTGGTAATGAGCCACACAATCAACCATATATGTGAACATTTATATATACATACATGTCTTATCTTCATCTAGCTATGTAAGTCCAACATTCACAATTTCAATTCATAACTCATAGTTCAATATATCATCACATAAAACATATTAGATGTAATCTATCATCAAAGCAAAACACACAAATTACATTATACTTAACACATCAAAATCCAAATGCACAAACAAATGGCTCAAGCGTTCTGTGGAACAAAATGAAAAAATTGAAGTTTACATCACGAACAAAACGAGTCTACTTTTCGGATCTTGGGTGCTACAAGCAAGCAGCCGGGAGAAGGCTTTATATCAACGTGCACGTAACTATGAAACTATTCCTCTCTCGCCCAAACACAATCAAATCTCATGCTCAATTCAGTCAATCACAAGTTCATATTCTCATGCTTTTTCTTCTTTCCATTTAATCAAAATGTCATGACACGATTCCAAGGCATAGCATAATCATACTCACAATTCAATTTTATCAAATGTCATACATCATAATGCAATTTCCACATCACAACATTTCAAAGCAAGCCATTTTAACACACAATACACACACAAGGCATTTTGCTCATTACACAATAACTATAAATAAATTACCTACCTAATTAGCTTGCAAAATCCAAGTCAAACTTGCCTTTCCTCTTGTTCTTATATTGGGTTTCCTTAATTTCCTAAATAAACCAAATTTTCCATTCAATCCAAATTTTCATAAAATTCAAAAGCTTCAAAATCACAAAAATGAAATAATTGCTAAATTGAGCTTAGCATTAACTTGCCATGGTCTATCTAAGTTAAAAAGACCAACACTTAGTTTAGAAACCCTAAAATCAAATGGGTTCCCTTAAATCATCTTCTTCCAATACAACACCTATTCTCTACACAAAATCCTTTCTCTCTCTAACTCTTTCTCTAACAAAGTAAGAAGAAAAAGATAACCTTACCTTGACAAGATGATTTCTCTTCTTTTCTTCTTCTTTTCTCCCTTTCCTAGTTTTTCCCACGATTTTCTCCTTCTTCTCCCCTTTCTCTACTTTTTTTCTCCCTTCTCTATGGCTTTTCACGTTTCTCTCTTCCCTTCTTCTAATTCAAGCTTTTCTCCCCATTTTGCCCCTCATTAACTTGACTTTTCATATTTACCCCTTCTTTCTTTTAACATAAGCCTACTAACTGTCTTAACCCATTAAATACCATATTAATTCTAGCTTAATTCTAAAACTTCATTCTAATTTATAATTTCTAATTTCTAATTTCTATTCATACTTGCTAATTTAATGACTCAACTCTAAAAATAATGAAATAAATAAATCAATAATAATAATAAAAATTAGGGGTCCAACCTAAGCTCTCTAAAGATTTCCTAAAATTTAGAAGCAAACAAAAGATATTAGAAATTGAAGAGCATAATTAGACATATAAATTATCTTTTGTTTACGTATTCAAGATCTTAATTTCTATTGTTCATTTTTGTATAATCTTTACTGTCACTTCACAAAAACATTGTCCATTCCCTCAAGAAAGAGATGAACAATATGTGCCTATGCAAAGGTCAATGCGTATGTGAGTGTGAGTTTGAGCATGTATGAGAGAATCACACTAAAAGTAATTAAGTCCAAAAAATCTACAAGCAAGCTAATACACATCTTCCTGGGTTTATGGACTAAAATCAGCTAAAGAGAACCTCATTTTAACACAAGACTAACAAAATCTTCAATCAATATTATACCCACCATCGGATGATCCAAAACTACTCTTAACTGTATAATTGAATACTAGATCACCAAAAAAACTATTCAACAGTTCTTCCACTCACCCCCTGCTCTCTACATAATACCATACTTTCAATCTTTGTCTTTTCGGTTCAAAGCCTAAGGCTTCAAAATTTGCAACTGTTAACCAATCACAAAAGAAAGAGATCGCATCCAATGAAACTTCACCATAAAGCTAATACCAAAGAGAACCCATAAGAAACACACTTTTTGAATTTTAAACCAAAGCCAGTTTTGCTACAAAACACGATTAATTTCAACCTTGTCCAGTTGCTATCTTCTTCGCCCACAAACCCCCAAGTTCTTTAAACATCAACCCCAAAACACTCGTGCAACAAATCACTAAGTGACATCTCGCATTTACAAAAAGGATAGTTGGGTCATTGAGAGGATCAACAGGACTCGATTTTCAATTGACGTGATTTTTTTCATCGAACAACTTGATGATCTCCTCTGTTTGCCATCAACATCAGGCATTGTTATAGTGGTGGAGTATGATAGCAACTACGATGGAAAGGGTGGACACGAAACAGGAGAGGAGAATGAGAAAAAGGCATAAAACCTAGCCGCCACTAAAGAGAGAGAAAGAAGTTTAAAGTGAGGTGTTTTCTCTTGAGGAGAAGCAGAAGAGGCGTAAAAAGGTTTTCGTTTTCGTTTGCGCTTCCCTTTAAACTTTAGCGTTATTATTTCCCTCCTTTAACTATTATTTGTTGACAATTTTATAAAGGCGCCATCAAAAGTTACTCTTTTGTGACGTTTTTACAAAAGCATCACCAAAAGCTTATCTTTTGGCGACGAATTTTAAAATAGTCTCAAAAGGGCTACCCTTTAGTGACGATTTTAAAAATCGTCACTAAAGGCTTACTTTTTGCTACGAATTATAAAATGCAGCCAAATGTCTACTTTGATCTAGTGTTTAGTGACGAATCTAGAAATCGTCGCCAAAGGTCAAATATTTGGTGACATTTCTTCAAATTTGTTGTCAAATTAATTTCTTTGCTTGACCTTTAGCAACAATTTTAAAATCGTAGCCAAAAGATTAACTTTTAGTGACTATTTTTTTTAAATTGTAGCTAATTGTCTATATTTGGTGATGATTTTGAAAATCATCATGAAAAGTGAATCTTTTAACGACTATTTCCCAAAATATCGCGAAAAGTCAAATCATCACCAAATATCGATCTTTAGCTACGATTTTAAAATCGTAGCAAGACAAATGTTGCCTTTTTCCTACTTTGTTGTAGTGAAAAAAAAGTTGTAAATATCTAATTAATCTAATCAATAGCATTAAAAAAGGTATTTCAAAATTATGTTTTATTTTGTGGATTTTGGTCTTTCATAAGTCAATTAAAAATTAAGTTAAGGTATAAAACATCATGATACTCTTTCGTTATATATCATATAAAATCAAGCATAAACTTTACTTAAATAAGCTCTTTGTTAACTTATTACAAAGAATGAATAGATTCACATTTTGAATGTTTTAGACATCTTATCATATTTAACTTATTTGTACACTAGACTTTTTTAATACATAAAGCTAACATTTTATAACTAGACCATCTAAACATAAATATCATTTTAAAAGTATTTACTTATGTAATGTGGTAGTAGCATACATTATTGGATACATTCTATAAAAAATTATAAAAAAAAGTATATAGGAAACAAATAAATTCAATAGTTATTGTGTTAAAATTATTTATCTCGTAATTTTTAGTTTTCAATGTATTGTGACTTTTAATACACGCAAATGAAAAACGTTAGAACCCAACCATTCACTCACCCAAAAGAAGTAAGTGAAATGATCAAAGATGTTGCACAAAAGTGACACAATTCATGTGAAAAAAAAAATGCCTGAAGTAGGTAATCCACCATTAGGGTTCTACATAGTTCAACGAATTCACTCTTTTTTAGGTCTTAGTTCACCTCTATGTACTCAAATAGATGCACACGTGCAAATTTGCTGGCCACAAATTCACATCAACAAGATTAACCTAACATATTTGGTTCAAACTTATTGAGAGCATTAATAAAGATTGGATACCAAACAGTGGGAATGATGGGGACCATGTTTCCTATAATTGATAAACTTGGGGTCTTCTTCTTGAACAGATTAGGGCGACATTGCTCTCACAAAGCCTAAGTAAGGTGATATTAATATAATTAACTAAGAAAAAGACCTAACTCACACTAACAAGGAACTTGCCTGCCATTGTGTTCCCCAACAACGCTGACCAGTTTTTCGTCTCGATGTGCCACGTCATGCAATGAAACCTCTACCATCAACATGCATGTTTGATGGTGAACATACACATAGACAAGTGCATATATTTATTTCCTATATAATCGTTGAGTTCAGCATCGTGTCTAAGTTTTAACAGGGTAAGTATGAGTTTTGTTCTCATTGCTTCTAGTTGTTAAGAAATGGTCGACGACTTTGGTAATAGCAGAGACAGAGATCAGTGCCAAGCGTTTGAATTTTCAGCAGATGGTGAGAATGTGAGTGGAATCATCAGAGAACAAGACAGGTTGCTTCCAATAGCTAATGTTGGACGAATCATGAAGCAGATTCTGCCTCCAAACGCTAAAATCTCCAAAGATGCTAAAGAAACTATGCAAGAATGTGTTTCTGAGTTCATAAGCTTTGTCACTGTAGAAGCATCAGACAAGTGTCACAAAGAGAAGCGAAAGACTGTTAACGGGGATGATATTTGTTGGGCTATTGCCACTCTAGGGTTTGATGACCTTGCTGAGCCATTGAAGAGGTACTTGCACAGATACAGGGAAGTGGATGGTGAGAGAGCCAGCAACCAAAATAAGGTCAACCAGAACGAGGAGAAAGACAACTCATCCAATTAAGCAAATCTTTAGTTTCTACTTCTCCACTGATGCTTGCCGCGACTATATCACAGCTAATGCTTCTCAGTCTCAAGTCGATTCTGAGCCCTAGAAGTATCAAATCGGTTCAATCCACGAGGTGTTGTTGCTGATTCTCTAAACATGACAATATTCTTTTCCCTTTTTTGCCACCCCTCAGGTTTCTCCCCTTCCTCTTCTATGACATAAGACTTTCTGGGTTTGGCTGCTATTTTGTAGTTAGACTAATATGAAATTTTTCCCTGGCACGAGATTGAAACTTCTCTTGGCTTTCTGTTTAACGGACTGTAGGATACTTATATGGTCTTTCTTATGGTTTCATTTTCCACCTGAATACGTTTTGAATTAAATGAAAAATTGAAATTTAGGTTTATAAGCATTCTTAGGAATTCCATGAAGCTTTTCTGCAATCTAATTGCAATAATGATTAGAACAACTACTATTTGGTAGTTCTTTATCCATTGGATGATCTCCAAACTTTCATTACGATCTCTGTATATCTTTTATGTGAAAAACTAGATGGATATGCTCAAGAGCTTTGCAGCCTCCTTCAGTCAAGATTCTTAATTTAGTAATGATTTAGATCTAGCACAAACAGTTTTTTAAAGAAATTGGATTGTTAGACTTCGGTATGAGATGTTCATTGATTATATGAAAATATCTATGTTGATTTTTAAATATAGAAATATGAAATTTAGACTTGTGTGATACGCCAAGGTTCTGAAAAGATTACTCAAGAAACCTCGCATCTACAAGCTCCTTTACTTTAGAATTTAGACAAAAATAGAGATGTGATACTAAGATCTTGGGTAGAGACGGATGAGATTTTAGTCAATAAACTAATGCCGGTAAATTAATGCCTCAAATGGCAAAAAAATCATCGTATGACCGTTGGATCTACTCTTTACTTAATCTGCTCTCTTTTCACACTGTGCATAA
The DNA here is from genome assembly GCA_025531925.1 of Erythroxylum plowmanianum. Classification (NCBI taxonomy): domain Eukaryota; kingdom Viridiplantae; phylum Streptophyta; class Magnoliopsida; order Malpighiales; family Erythroxylaceae; genus Erythroxylum; species Erythroxylum plowmanianum. Next base: position 18,055,036 of record JANVCQ010000009.1, on the reverse strand, counting down.
GCATGTGCCTGGATGATAATATTAGCTTCATATCTTTCTTTAGGATGAATACACAAAGAATATGTGAAGTGATACTTAGAATGAGTGTTTGAATAAAAATGTTGGTGAACTACATAAAAAGAAGGTTCAGTGTTTTCAGCTAGTAATAGAAAGATCATACCTAAAACCAGAGTAGCATTTTTCATTGTTGAACATTCAATCAGAATGTCATAGACTTCCCATTTAAAGATGGGAATAAGAGAATTTATGTCAATATGGAACTATATTTATCTTGCATGTTATCATAAATTTAGACAAGTCATAATCAACATAGACATAGTTTGAGATTATCAATATAGTATGAAAATCCTAATTAAGACACTTCTTAGGCTATAAGTACATTACAATGTTTAGAATAAACCATGTGGATGAAAATTAATATCCTTTTGATATTTTAAATATACAATAAAAGGTTGTCTCAGTGAAGAAGACTCTCCACTTTGTGAGAATCGAGAAAGAGTGATCAATTGTGTGCAGTCTTTCTTTTATATTTTAGAAAGAGACTATTTTCTTAACTCGAATTGATCACCTTTTGGTCATAAAGGAGTTACCTTACCGGTTGCTTCAAGAGTAAATTATTTAAATATACAAATAGTTTGCAAATTAATTAAGGGTAAAATAGTCAAACATACTCTTAATATTTACTCTTAAATAAAAAGTGACTAATAATATCTAAGAAATATTAGTTATTTACTAATTTTGTAACAATTAATAAATACTGAGTTCAAGCATGTAGGAAATCATTATGTTCACAATACATTTAAACAAAGCTATAACTATTCAATTGTATAAATCTTATTATAAAGTTAATTGAATTAATTCGGATCATATCTGTTGGACCTCGTTTTTTGAGTCCAACTATCCGAAGTCATAGTACGTGAGCACTGTCGGGTGAAGATCATGCCAGGGGAAAGTGGAAGACATTCAAAAAAAGAAAGAAAAATTTCGCAGCAGCATGACGTTGTGGCAAACATCGAAGAAAACATTCTCGTTCCCTTCAGGAAAAGTTCGTCACAGCCAAGGTTTGGCTTCACTGCGACGAAATGTCCATGTCGAGCGAGAGGACCCTTCTAAGCGCTTGCCATGGCGAAGTTTCCCTTTAGCAGACCCAAACACCCATCAGGAAAGATACGTCGCGGTGAAGATACAAAATCAAGTAGAAGAAATTGCCAAAAATCCCTTAGTATACTCTTTGGGAAAGGTTCGTCGCGGCCAAGTCTTGGCTTCGTCACGACAAAACCTTCAAAGGTCATAACCGATCCCAGCAAACAACACTAAAATTTTTGCACACACAATTCCCACATTCCTTAACCACTCAAACCAAAATATACACAAGCATTAACCCATGAAACTATCTATGAAAAATGCTTGGAATTTAAATGTAGAAACTTGAAAGTTCATGAACAAACACAACTAAATTTCATTGATCTTAAAAGATTTGAGTTTACAAAGCTTTAATGGGCATTTTAAGCTACAATAATCATTTCGCAAAATCCAAAATACAACATATACTTGAAATGTGACTAAAGCCGTGTGTTTACAAAATCTAGCTTAAAATACAAAAATATGCACAATCGAAGTGATGCCTTGACTCTTGACTACTCGATCTCTTGCTCAACACATGAATATGAGAAGGAGAATAGGGGTGAGCTTGAAACCTCGTAAGTAACAAGTTTATAATCAGAAACAAGCAAAACCATTGGAAAATACTCCATGTCATAATAATTTTGCACCAAAACCTTAAAACACATAGTTCCCAAATTCTCATATTATCAACCAATTTATGAGCAATATAAGTCATGAATTCATCAAACTTGTCAACACATTTTAAACACATAATCACATCAGAAATGATTTGGGTAGATCCATAAACAGAGCGTACTATCACATTCCCACATAGTGGTCTTATGTAGTCGTAAACAGAATGTACTATTGCAAATCTACATAATAGTTTTGTGTAGTCGTAAACATGAGGGAGTCCATGAAGGAGCTCTGTGTCACAAGCTGGCAGGCGGGAGAAGCCTTTAATAAGTCATAGTACACTTTACATAACAGAACAAACCACCGTAAACTCACATAATCATGCATTTCACCACTTATAAACTTATTGCCAAAATAATTTTACACATTTTCGAAACTTGATTTCATAAACACAATATTCTTTCAAAATTCATATTCACATTTATTTCCTAAATCATCAATACAATTCACATACCAAACATATAGCAATTTCTCTAATCACTCAAGAAGCAATAAATGCAACATTTATAACACAATTGAAAATATTTAACTTTCTTGATTTGAAATTTGCTCATGGCTCATAAATTCCACCATAAACATGTAATACTTTTCTAAAGCATTTAAAGGGCAATAAATGCACATTTATGAAATAGTTGAAATCATTTATTTCTATTTATTTGAAAGAAACACTAATAGTTTATTAACTCATTTACAAATATGAAATCCACATTGAATTCCTTGCTTAAAATTTGCTTAAGAATATCTCTCCTCTTACTCCTCTTACCTTTCTTGATTTCCTTCACATTGACAAAAATCTCATTCAATAGGAATTCTAATTGAGAATCCAATCAAAACATATTCGCTAAATTGTTTCTAAAATACTCAATCTCATGCATTTTCTAAACTTCATAAACTAAAATCCTTCCAAAAATTCAAAAGATTTAGAAAGACCTTACCTTGAATCTTCACCAAATGAAAAGTTTCTTAACTCTAATGAAAGTTCTTCTTTTCCTCTACCTTTTAAAGTCCCTCTTGAAAGCTTAGAAAAGATGAACCCTAGCTTGTTTTTTTGTTCTTTTCTCTCTTTCGTCTCTTCTCTACGACACTCTATTCTTTCTCTCCCTTGCTTTTCTCTCTTCTTCAAATGTAAGACAACAATTATTCTTCCCTTTTCGCCCTTAATGATTGTGAAATGTCCATTTTATCCTTCCTTATATGCCTTATGGCTTTTACTCCTAAGTAGCTTGCCAAAATGCCCTTCAACATTCTTACTACTTTAATACAACTAAACCATATAATAAAATCCTACAATCATTCATATAATAATTAATTCCAAAAATTAATCTATCAAAATCTCATAAGTTATTTAAATCATGCTTAATTAAAAAAATTAAGGGGCCAACAATATCAACATAAATAGGATTTTTATTTAATTATTTTAAAAATTAAATATATAGCGAGAAATTGTTGAACGCATGCACCATTTCACGAATTACATAATTTTAATAAATCATTTGAAGATAATTTAAAATCAAATGAGAACTTTGATTTAAATAACACTTACAAATTTTAATATATTTTTCTTGTTAACTAACTCTTTTTTTTAATTTGACGTAAATTATAATTTTGTTAATACGTCTGAAATATCTTTAATTTTTTAAGTTAAAAGAGTTTAAGGGAATTAGTTTCATTATTTGAATCACACACCCTTAATACTTATTTAACTAATTTTTAAAGATCAAATAAACAAAAAAGATGCAGATCTCTAGTTGCTGACCTCTTAAAATTTTAAAAAACTAGAATCAGGAACGCATGATTGATACATTCTGTTTGAAGTTTATGATGAAACTTGTCATGCAATATTTTCCGTATCACAAGCCTCTTCGATGTCTCTCATGTGATAATCCAAGTTGTAATGCATTACATACCAAGTAGACTTTATGTAGGTTATTCTATCCATGACTATGGAGGCTCTTAGGACCACGTCTCCACATATAAAATTATAGTTTCTCGATAAAAGTGTACCAGATCTCGGTCTTGCTGCTTATTTTATGTATTTAAAGACTTCTATCACCTTCCCACAAGTGAGGGTATCTATCTCGGGATTAAATTATCTACGAGGTTTTTTCGATTTTAAGCGAGTCTTGTAAGTGGGGCTGCACTTGTGAGTGAGAGTTTTGTCTCCCGTAAAGGTTTAACCTGACTTAAATTCAGATTAGTCGATTGCCTGTGTGGCGTCGGAAATCGGATGGTTTAATCCAAAAAAAAAAAACTTGCTCATACACAAGGCTCTAGAGAGAGGGTTCATGTGTGTTGTGACTTGTAAGGGGGTGCAGAATGTGACAAAGATTGCATGTGAATCAAAACAAACTAACGAGTGAATCTGGTTGTAGGTGTCACGGCCTAATTACTGATCTATTTTGTACAAAGAAAATACATTTCTAACAATTACGATAACATTTTAGATTATTTAATTTTATTTATTACTGTAAAGGTTTCATTTAAATTATTTGATGATTAAGATCAATTACTATATTTAAATTATAATGAAATACTCTAACTTTTTATATTTAAAAAAAAGAAGTTTAAAAACTGTTAACTTGAGTTAATTTATGTTTTTATATAACATACATATTTTTACATTATCATACATTTAATGAAATAAACTAAAATAATGATATTTTGAAATAAATATTAATTATTTACGTCGAAATGTATTATTTGTAAATACTATTATTATTTGATAGAAGTTAGGGGTGTTAATGATATCTCTTAATTTGAGGGATTTTAGTTGAGGGTCTGTTTGTTATTGTTTTATTTTTGTTTTTGGTTTTTGGTTTTTGTTTTTAAATTTAGTAAAAAAATCTGTTTGTTTGAATTTTAGTTTTTGTTCTTAATTTTGGTTTTTTTTTTCTAGTTTTCAAAACTTATGAAAACTATACAAAGTGATTTTTATTTTTTCATAATCTAGTTTTGTATTAACTAAATATATATTATTTAATTATTTGATATATTAATTATTAATAAAAATTATGAATATTTTAATTTAATATTATATTTATTTAATTTAAATTAATTATTAATAAAAATTATGAATAATTTATTTTTATTTAATTTTTATAATTAAATTAAATACAATTAATTAAATAATTATTAATACATATAATTAAATTTAAAATATTTTCAAAATATATAAATTTCAAATAAAATTTAATTAAATAATTAAATATATTTAAATTAAAATTTAATTTTTAAATTATTTTTTTAAAAATAATATAATTTTATTGATAATGTATTAATAAATATTATATAAGAGATTACAATTTATCTTTAAGTTTTATCCAATATGTAATTATCATCAATAATAAAAATATAACTATATTGATATTAACAACCGAACATGTTTTTATTTTTATTTGAAAGGAAAACAAAAACTAAAAACTACAACAAAATAATAGAAGTGAAATCAATCGACCTTTAATATTTTATTTATTTCTAAATTAGGTAGTTTTCTATTATGTATCTAAGACTTATTGTATATCTTTTGATGCATTGTAACCCAAAAGAGTATGAGAGAAATAAAGAATTTTTTTCTCAGTCTTCTTTAATATGGTAATAGAGCTTTAGAGTTTCTTTGTCAAAGTCTTGCCACCATACAACCTTCATTGTTGTCAACTTTTCTCCAGTTTTTCACAATCTTAATTTTTATAATTTTTTCCAGAGTCTTCTATTTTTTAAAACCTTCTATTCCTTGACTATGCACCTGTTTGGTTCAGCTTTTGGAAGCTCCGAAAGTACTTTTTTTACCGCAAAAGCTATTTTAAGAAAAAATGAATTTTTAGTTGTAAACTTCAAAGTACTTTTGAAGTAGAAATGACTTTTTTAGAAGTTCAAAAATAGCTTTTTCAAAAGCTAATATTTGGAGCTTTTTAAAAAAGCCCCAAATTTTAGCTTTTTCGGGTAGACTTGTTTCCGTCACTTACGTTTATATCAAACGTTTATACCTTTATCGCAAATCTTCCACAGTTCTTTTGCAAACCGATCTTCACAAGGGAAACGTAAATCTTCCACAGTTCTCAAGGGACACAACCCATCTTCACTCGGTTCATTTCAGGTACATGCTTTCTTTTGCTTTTTTGTCATTTCTCGATCTATTAGTTTCTTTTTTTTTTATGTTAGTTGCTTCCATTTATCGATCGGTTGGTTTCATTTTCTGGGTCAATCGTTTATTCGCTAATGTATGATTGTATTTTGAGGAATGAGATTGTTGTATCTTCGACTATTCTTTCTACCTGTAATCCACTTTTCTAGTTGTCCTGTAATCCACTTCTGCTTATCACCTACGACTGATCATATTGCTTTTCTAGTTTTCTAACTACGACTGATCATACTGCTTTTCACATGATGTTTGCGGTTCATCGTTTCCTTCTTGAAATGCAATCACTAGAAGTTTGTTGCTTGTTGCTTG
>JANVCQ010000009.1:18031148-18048689 GCA_025531925.1 Erythroxylum plowmanianum | reverse complement strand
TGGTTATTTTTACAGCTCCATGGAATTAGGTTTGTTCTTTTGGTAAATGGGTTTTGATTTATTAGTTTCTTACTGATTCTTTTATTGTGTTAGAAAAAAGTTAGATGCCTGGTTATGAGATACTTATCTGTTAATATAAACTTGAATTGACTTTTAGTTCTGGAAGCTCAGAGAGAAGGGTTTCATCTGTATTACAAAATAATTAATGCACTTCTATTCCAATTACTGATATTTCTGCTGCATTTCTACTTTGCAATCACACAGATATTGGTTGTCTTTGTTAAGATGTTCAGTAAGTCACGAGAAGAGAAGGAGAGACAGGCTGACGCTGAAAAGAAGAAATTGGAGAAGGAAGCTATGAAAGAATGGGTAGCGTGTAATCTGCCCTTGAAGAAAGATGTTGCAGATTGTGACAAGGCTAAAGGCTTACAGCTTCTGAAACATGTATCCTAAGCATATTCTATGGCAGAGCTACCTAAAAAGGACTTGCACATATTTGGCATTAAGTGAGCCTCTTGGATGTTTGTCATGTTCCTCCCTAGTCAGCAAGATGGTAATTTGGTCATATGCAACTAGCAATTGTTTGGTTTATTGCTTTTTCGTAAAACCAGCAATTTCAGGCAAGCTGAGCTCTCCTGGAGATGGTGATGGAAACACAAATTGCTCCAAGTAATGATTTAAATGTATAGGCTGCAAGTACTTTTTTTTAAAAAAAGTTATAGATACTACACTACAGGAAATGTGTAATAGCATCTGTTCTGTATATTGATAACATTCCTACACTATTCACGATAGTATCAGATTACGTTGACCAATCACACAATCTTGGTTGCTCTTCCAAGTGCACCTCTAGTAATGAATCTTCTTGTTCGATATCTCTAAATAAATTTTGGTTTATTAATTCAGATCCCAGTGGAGCCTCAACCACATCCAACAGTGACACTAACAACATTGTACAAAATAACAAGGAACTCCAGATAACTCCTCTCTGATGGAACTCCAGACCTATTGATTTACTATACACTAATCAGGAAAGTAGTATTTTTACGTATAATACTGTTGGACAAGCTTTTTACTTTTCCCATTTATTTTCGTTTTTTCCTTAAACCCATATATATGGTTTCTTGATTAGCATATCTTGTGTTCAAATTTAATCATCCATCCAAATTTATGGTTTGGACATAGGCAATCTCAGTTGAGTCTCGTTAGTATGAAAATGTCAATGATCATCAATCAAAAATATAGTCAAATAATTTTATTACAAAATAAAATATAGTTAAAATTAATAAAAGTGTTTTTTATTTTTATGTTGCCAAACAGTCTACTGTATGAAACTCTTTTTAAAAAGCTGTCTTTTAGTTGACATCCAAACATTCAACTGATTTCTTAAAAAAACTTTTTTCAAAAAAACTCTACTAACAAAAGCTCTACTGATATTAGCTCATTCAAACGGACACTATGTCTGCAATCAAATTTCCATTATAGAGGAGGTAAATTATGTCTAAAAAAATAGTGAGTTACGAAAAATTAGAGCTTCCTATCGACTTAATGAAAAAAAATTATCGAAAGTGGTCTCAATTCATTCGTACATACCTAAAGAGTAAAAGAAGACTAAGCCATATCATAAGAAATGGACCAGAAAAGCAAGACTCAGCATTTAAAGCATGGGATGAAGATAATTCAATGATTACGCCATAGATTTGGGACTCGATAGATTTTATCATTAGTGACACCTATATGTTTCTTACTTCTACAAAGGAGAATTGGGAGTTTATCCGGTGCACCTACTCAAAAGATCGTGATATAGCCAGAATTTACAAGATAAAAATCAAAATTGGTGCAGCAAAACAAGGAGACAAAAATGTTACAAAATATGCCAATCTTATGCAGAATTTATGGCAAGAACTTGATCATTATCGAGTATTTGAGATAAAATGTTCGGAGGATGCTGCAATCCTAAAGAATTTTGTTGAGAAAGATCGGGTGTGTGATTTAACTAATTTGAACCTAGAATTTGATCAAGTAAGAGTCCAGATTATTGGTAAAGAAGAGATGTCATCACTGGAAGAGACAATCTCGTTAATTAAAGTTGAGGAGAGTGGAAAAAAACATCATGCTCGAAATTCCAACAACCAAAGGGATCGCACTAGCATCAAAAGGAGATCAACAAGAAAGAGGAGGGACTGATAAAAATCCTCAGATGAAGGATAACAATGACAACTTATGGCATACATATTGCAAGAAGTTGAGACATACCAAAGAAAGATGTTGGAAATTAAATGGTAAACCACTAATCCATAAGTGGGGAAACCATAGAGGGCAACCAAGGTTCCAGTAATGAAATCAACCTCAAGCTCCCAGCAATAAGGAGATAGAAAAACTAAAAAAATTTGCTAGAATCCCATGAAAAACCATCTGGGGCTTGTTATTGACTCACTCAGGTAAGTCTTCATTCTCCACTTGCATGAATGTCTAAGATACAACCTACACCAACTTATCGATAATTGATTCTGTCCATTCATCATGATTTTTCAATACCTTGAACCCTTGCCTTAGTAATAGGAAGATCATAGTTGCGAATGGATCCTTGGCTACCGTTGCAGGTGTAGGAAACATCATGGTTACATCTACCCTCACTCTTAAAAATGTACATCATGTGCCAAAATTATCAACCAACCTTGTGTTAATAAAATGCCTTGCAATTTTTTTCTTATAAATGTACTCATGATCTTAAATGCCTTGCAATTTTTTCTCCTACTTATTATGTTTTGCAGGATCAGGCCTAGGGAAGGAAGATTGGACTTGCTAAGGAAAGGAATGGCCTCTGTCACCTTGATTCTTCTTAGAGTATTATGAATAACTTATATGTGTCTTTATTTAGTTCTTCAAATAAAGAGATCATTTGGCTATATCATCTTCGTCTTGGTCATCCTACATTTGGAGTCCTTAAACTCGTGTTTCCTAAATTGTTCAAAGGATTAGACATTTCAGATTTTCATTGTGAAATTTGTAAGTTAGCAAATCACACTCGTATTTCTTTTCCTATCAACAATAAAAGAAGTTATAAACCTTTTCATTTGATTCATAGTGACATATGGGGTCCTTCTCCTATTTCAAATAATTATGGTGCTAGATGGTTTGATACATTTATAGATTATTGTACTCAGGTTACTTGGCTTTACCTACTTAAACAAAAGTCTGATGTCAACATTATTATCCCTACTTTTCTTTATATGATTCACAATTAATTTGGAGTCAAAATAAAAAATTTTAGGTCAAGCAATGATGAGGAATACTTCAATCGCACAATGACTCCATACTTTCAAAAGCAGAGGATTATTCATAATTCTTCTTCTGTTGACACACCCTAACAAAACGATGTGGCTAAACGCAAAAATGGGCACTTACTCAATGTGACTAAGGCCTTACTTTTCCAGGGAAATGTTCCAAAATCTTATTAGGGGGAGGTTGTCCTCATTGATACTCATATGATTAATAGATTGCCCTCCTAAATTTTATCCAATAAAATTCCTATAGAGGGCCTCAAAACCTTTTATCCAGAGTTTCAAAGTTCTAATGGACTCATTCCTAAGGTGTTTGGTTACACAACCTTTGTTCATATTCATAGTCACCAAAGATGAAAATTAGATCCCTAAACACAAATGTGTTTTCCTTGCTTATTCATCTACATAAAAGTCTAAAAATGTTATAATCCCCTAACTAGAAAACTTTATGTTTTAGTTGATGTGGCCTTCATAGAGCACTAACCATACTTCAAACAATCCAAACTCCAGGGGGAGACTACATCCCTACTAGAAGATAGAATTTTTGACAGTACTTGTACCCTTGATATCCCTAGTCGTTCAATAGGGTCAGTTTCACTCGCTGATTCTCCATTAGAGTTTGTTCCTTTATCAAATCAGAGTCAATCATCAATTCCTACTTGTGTAGAAGCTAATCCAAATCTAGACCAGGTTTGTGAAACTATATCTTCTCAAGTTCCAGATCAGGTTATTCATAATGTTCCGAGATTTTCACAAGTGTTTACTAGGAGGACGATTTCGGACCTGTAATAAGTTCAAGAATCTAACTCGGTCTTTAACAAAAATCCCACAGTAAGATCAGATCCAATCCTAAGCACATAGTCAGTAGAACCACTTAGTAATGACATGCACCTTCATATAGCTATAAAAAAAGGTAGTAGAGAATGTCCCAAAAGACCCATTTACCTATTGTCTCACTATGTGTCACTTAAAAATTTGTCACCAAACTATAGAAAATTTATTACCAGCCTCAACACCATTTTATACCTACTACCGTATCTGAGGCATTGTCAAAAAGAGAATGAAGAAATGCCATGAAATAGGAGATGACCATTATATAAAAGAATCAAACTTGGGAGATTGTGGATAGACCAAAGTGGAAGATCATCGTCGGTTGTAAATGGATTTTTACAACTAAGTATAAGGCTGATGGATCATTTGGGATATATAAAGCAAAGTTGGTGGCTAAGGGATATACTCAAAACTATGAGATAAATTATCAAGAGATATTTGTACTTGTGGTAAAAATGAACATTGTTAGGATTCTACTATCCCTAGTAGCATATTTTGATTGGTAACTTTGACAGTACGATGTAAAGAATGAATTTCTTCATGGAGACATAGAAGAAGAAATTTTCATAGATGTCCCTTTAGGATTTGAAAAAAAGGGGGATAAAGTTTGTAAGTTGAAGAAGGCCCCTTATTGACTAAAACAATCACTAAAAGCATGGTTTGGAAGGTTTACAAAAGTTATGAAAACATTTGGATACTAATAGAGTCAAAGTGATCATATTCTTTTCACAAAGCACTCGTTTTCAGGGGGAGTAACGACACTTCTTGTGTATGTGGATGACATCATTGCTAGTGAGAATGACGAAAAGGAAAAACTAGAACTGAAGCGACGATTGGTTAAGGAATTCGAGATAAAAGAGCTAGGGAGACTGAAGTACTTTCTAGGTATTGAAGTGACATACTCCAAAAAGTGAATTTTTATATCCTAACAAAAATATGTGGTTGATTTATTAAAGGAGACAGGGGAAACTAGATGTAAGTCGATATCTACACCTATAGAAGTTAATCAAAAAGTCGGATAAGCAAAAGAAGAACCTCCTGTGGATAGAAAATGTACCAGAGGCTTGTATGGAAGCTCATCTACCTTGCTCATACTCGACCAGACATAGCATATATAGTAAGTGTAATTGGTCAATTCATGCATGATCCGAGGGAGTCACATCTACAAATTGCTTATAGAGTGTTACAATATTTGAAAGGAAATCCAAAAAAATGAATCATGTTCAAAAGACAAAAGGATTTTACCTTTGATGTGTCGGTGCAGATTATAGAGGATCTATAATGGATAGAAAAACAACTACTGGATACTGTACGTTCATTGGAGGTCATCTTATAAGATGGAGGAGTAAAAAGCTGAATGTTGTAGCTAGATCATTTGCTGAATCAGAATTCAAAGCAATTGCTTAAGGTTTGTGTGAGATGTTGTGGTTGAAGATTATCCTAAATAACTTAAAAGAGTCAAGTGGAAAGGCCCTATAAACTGTACTGTGATAACAAATCTACTATCAACATTGCTTATAATCTTATACAACATGATAGGATGAAACATATTGAGATTGACAGGCATTTCATCAAATAGAGGTTAGAGGAGGGATTAACTCGTTTATCTTATGTTCCAATAGGGTACCAACTCGCAGATGTTCTTACCAAAAGGTTGAACATCTCCAAGTTTTATGATAATATTTCCAAGCTGAGAATAGAAGATATTTATTCCTCAGCTTGAGGAGAAATGTCGAGACGTATATTACTTGTAAATACTATTATTATTTAATAGATATTATGGGTGTTAACGATATCCCTTAACTTGAGGAATTTTAGTTAAGATTTTCTCTATTTCTAAATTAGATAGTTTCTTATTCTGTATCTAAGACTTATTCTATATATTCTAATGCATTGTAACCCAAAAGAGTAAGAGAGAAATAACGATTTTTTTTTTCTATCAAGAGTCCAACTCTTATAATAGAAAAAAAAACCATAGATTGACATATTTTAAATTATGAATAGTGTTTTATGATTAAAGTGGCATGTTTCAATCTTTAATAAATATATGATTTCCCGTAGTATTAAATCAAAGCCAATTATATGAGGTGGGACAAATACCAATGTTTTAAAAATTAAATCGGTTTGGTCGATTTAATAGTGAAAATTTTGAACTGATTAACTTTTTTATTCGATTTTTAATTTTTCAGTTTGATTTAGTTTAATAATTTTTGTTGTTAAAATTCAACCAGTTTCTTAATTAACAGTCAATTTCGTAAACTAAACAGTTTTTATAAACAAAAATAAACTAATTAATTTTCTCTCTTTTTAGTTAAATTTTAAATTTTTTAATAAGTAAGAACAATTTTTTTCAATTATTTTTCAAAAATTTCAAATTTATTCAATCGTTAACCGTTTTTATGACGGTCTAATACTAGTTGAATATTTTAAACCTTAAACTTTTTGTCTTAACGGTTTAATTTTCGATCTAATTTTGAAAGCATTTATAAATACTTGCATTTTCTTTATTTATGAAAATATAAAAAATTGTTAGAAAATTAATGAAAAATCAAATTACAAAATTACATATATGGATTGAACACATGATATATTACATCACATGTTAATCTTATTAAATGTTTAACCAAAAATAAACCACTTAGAGAAAGAACAAAGAAATCAGCCCGTACTATGCTTCAATAAAGTATAAAGATTTTCTCAAAAAATATTAAATTCTATGATAGTTTTTGATGAATGAAAACTATAATTTATTAATTAGTGCTAAGAGAAGAACAAAGAAGCGCGTCTGTTCTATTTTTGTATTTAGTTATTTATTATTCTTGCCCGGTTCCCTCCATCAAACGGATGCTTTTTTCAAATCGGGGCCCCTTGAAGCGTAATAGGAATTTGGACTGGGTGGTCTTTTGCTGGAGTCTGATGCCTATGATGCGGCCAAGACGTTTTCCGGTACGGCGCTGGTCTTCCGAGCCCAATCGTCTCGTCTTGTTTTACTTTTCCAATAAAACGGTTTTCTTCTCTCTCTTTTTTCAGGGAAATTCGGATTCTGATCAAAGCATTTCCGGTAAGGATTTTATTTATGTCTGCTGATGATTGTATAAATTCTGTTTTGAACGTTGGGCTTTGTTGAAATTTTTTGTTTTGATTTGGATTCTTACTTGGACAGATGAAGAAGAGTTCGACGGCTATGTGGGAGCTAATTGCGATTCTTTAGCTGGGAATACAGAGAAAGTGGTACCACGCTTCCTAATACTGCAAGCGTTCTGGGTTCAATATTTTATCCGTCGTTGAATTTTGGATTTAGCTTTAACTCAGAGTCTCACTGCAATTTCGTGACAGGAAGGGCTTCAACTCCAAACACGCCTGGAGATACTTAGAGGCATGCGGTTAAACTTTGGACCTTAATTAGGAGTTTTTCTTTTATCTTAATTCCTAAGTGTTCCCTTTTTTTTTTTTTTTCATAGGTAGTCATGAATTTAATTCTGGATATGGAGCCCACAATTTCGCAAAGAAGGCGAGCAATTCTGAATTTGTTATGTGTAACTTGATATTGAGATGTAGTTATTCAAATTCTACTCTTTTGAAATTTGAAACTATAATTTGTGATGTTGTTTGTTCTAATCAGAAGCAGACGAGCTCGCTTGCAGAAGATGAGGTGGAAATGCCTGATTTCCCTGACGATGGTGTTTCTGTCTTCTCTAAAAAGGAATGTGATCGGAATTATGTAGAGGAAGTCATTTCTGATGATGAGGTATGCTATGAAAATATGATCATCAATGTTTTTCAACGTGCTTATGGTACAGTTAGGATTGCGTCAATTAATATACCCTGCTTGTTGATGTAATGAATTGATTATCATTCAATCAGGATACCAATGCTCTTCCAAGTCATCGTATTGCTTCTGGAGCTAAGAAGTTATATAAATATGAGAAAGGTAATAATTTTGAGAGTGAGAAGCACAATGGGTTGCATGCATCAAGTAATGATATTGAGGCAATAATTCCCTTGAAAGAGAATGCTTTGTCCCCCTGTTCTGTCTATTCCAAAGCAAATACTTCATGTCAAGGTATTCTCTTATTCAATAGTTATTGTTCAATTAAATATTTCCCTTTTCCACTTTTATACATTCTACCCTTGTGGCAAATAGTTCAAGCCCATGAATGAACCAAAGAGTCCATCTTCAATACTGCCTGCTCAGCGTGTTGGATTATATTATGATCCGATTTATGTTCTGCATTAGAGGGAAACTAGATTTGTTCGTTCTTTGAATCTATCAGGAAGTTATGCTACTTGTATTCTCTTACCCAATGTGCAAAAAAATATTGTCGTAGGTGAAATTCATGGAAGGATATTTTATATCACTAAATGCATTTTGGCCTGCAGATATCAGGGCCAAAGCCATGCAAAATTCTTCTTTGAATTTTCAGTCACTGAAAAATGACCTTTCTCCACCTGTTCCTAAGAATGAAGTATCACCTGAGCCTCATGATGTGCTTGCAAAGCCAGAAACAGTTGAATCTGGAATCTTAAGGAATTCAAATTCCATACTTTGTAAAGATTTTCAACGAAGAAAGTTTAAACAGTTAGAGACAATGCCTGGAGAAGTAGCAGCTGTTGGGGATGGAATGGTTGAAAAGTCAATGGCTGCACTTTTAGATGGCCTTCAGGACAAAAGTATTCCTATAACAGGATATGCAAATAAGGTTTAATTTGTTTTTGTCTATTAGCAATATTTTTGTTTCCTTTACTCCCTTTTCCTTCCACTTTAATGAAATGTTTGCCCCAGGATACTAGAAGAAGAGGGAAGAGGTTGCATCCTAAGCAGAAAAAAAATTTATATCCTTTGGGAGATAGAACAATTGACAATGAAGGCCTAGCTAGTGGGTCATCAGGTGACGATGAGGTACTCCTCAATCATAATTTCTTTCACTATTTTCCTATATAATAAATGCAAACACGTTTGTGCTATGCAGTTAACTTCTCAAAACCCAAAGTGTGTCAACCTTGAGGTGAAGAAGCAAACTATGTCCGAACTGTTTCAGGAAGCCTTGGCCACTAAATCCTTGGGTAGTGTGGATTCTATTGTGAGATCACACAAACCATCTGGGTAAATGAGAACTAGATATTTCCTACCATCTAGGCTGCTGTTCTTAATTGCTTAAGTTGAATTTGAACAAATTATGCTGATACGCATAAGCATGATTTTTGCAAATTCTAGTATGGGACTGTTCAACCAGTTGCAGCAGGTCATCCTGAGTGAAAAGGAAAGAGATACAGTCTTTGTGCAAAAGCTACAGATGGGAGTTAGCCCAAATGGTAATAAAGCTTTGTTATTTACGCATTTCTACCAATTGATTGCTTTAAATAAGTATATGAAATGACTAGAGAAATATGCCCACTTTATCTGCTTCTGGCCATTACTGACCTTGAGCATTTGTTTTGATACAGAAGAATTGGGCTCCATTATAGTGGAGATCCTGTCAAAATATTTGGATGCAAAGCTGACAGTTTGCTGTTGCTCTTTTGGCAAGAACACAGAGGTAATTCTTCAGAACATTGAAAAGGTTTGACAGGCACTGCACGTATAGGCATCAAAGCAGATAAACAATGAGACAGACTCTTTTGACTGTATTTTACCGTGTAATTCTATAGTAGGTATTAATATAATAATGTTACTCAAAGTATTTATTGTAATTCTATTAAGGAAAAACTTCAAAAATAAATAAATAATTACCAAGGGGGGGTTTTCAAAGAACAGCGAGACAACAGGGGGTCTTAGTGCAAGTAACCCTTATTTAACCAGAAATGTGTTACTGATTCAGAATCTTTGGAGCAATTGCATGCATTTGTGTCACAGTTTTACATGTTCCACTTGTTGGACTTGTGATCAGCGACAACAAATTTTCTGGTGACGGTATGTTATGAGCAATTATTGAAGAAGTTGACTTATTGGGTATCGTTTCTCCAAGTACTCAAAGGAAATCCTGCTAAGAGGATATTTTAATCTAATCCCTACAGTATGTCTAAACTTCCTCACTACCAGCAATTCTTTGATTAAAGGTACAGTGTATGTTCGTTGCAGGAGTTTCAGTGCCCAGAGGGCGGGCAATCATTAGTTGATAGAGTCAGAAAGAGGACAATTATATTCAGTCCAAAAGTTTGCAGCAATGTTGATCTTGAAGTTGGCAACTTGATCTGTATTTACCCCCCATGGTATGTATTGATCCTTAGAAGGACTATCTTCTAAAGTGTGTACGGAACAAGTGGCTCATGTAGAACTTTGCTTATACGTGGCGTTAACTTTGCCAGCATGTGAGATGGATACAAGTTTGTGATAGCAGTATAAAGTTAGTCGAGTGTTCCATGTTTTGCTATCAATTGGTATCATTTTGTGCTTACTTTACATCTGTGCTGTATGGTTCAGATGTTTATGCCTTTTAAACCAGTTAGCTTTGACGTTGACATTATGACCACAGGAAAGAGGTTCATGTCGTGGGAACTAACGAGACTATTATGCTATGTGCGCACTTTTCTGAAATAGAGGTGTGACCCCAGTGTAATCTTGTCCAGCATGGGAGCTCGCGGTATCCATTTGCGGCGAGAATTTGTTGAGCTTGTACAGAGTCCCTCTCCGTTATGTTCTGTTTGATGAGATGATTGGACTTAACTGCAAAGGATTGCTAATCACCCTTTTCCCAATCCTTAAGGCATATTTGATTGAGTGGAATAAGTGGAATAGCTATTTTATTATTGATGAATTTCTAATAAATAGTTACTGTTTTGTTAGGTTAAAAAATAACATACAAAACCACATGCAAAATACTAATCTTAGGCTTAGTTATTCTTACACTTTTAGGAATAATCAAAGATACATCTTCCTTGTCTTCACAGAATAGGTAAAGGTAGTCTTTTTTTTTCCTATTATTGTTGTTGTTGTTATTATTGTTCTTGTTGTTGTCATTAATAATTTTTTCTTCTTCTTCTTCTTATTATTATTATTATTATCATCATTACTATTATTACTATTTTTAATTTATTATTATTATTATTATTATTAATTTTTTCTTCTTATCATCATCTTTATTATTTTTTTATTGTTATTGTTGTTAATATTATTAATTTTATTCTTGTTATTATTATTCTTCTTCTTATTATTAATTTCTTTATTATTATTAATTTTCTTATTATTATTAATTTTCTTAATAATAATAATAAGAAAATTAACAAAAATAAAATAAAATAAAATAAAATAGTAATATTAATAATAAAAAATTAATAATAATACTAATAATGTTACTAGAAATTATAATTAATATTTTAGTCTTTTTATTAGTTATCTTTTTGTCATCTCAAATTTATGTTTTCAAATCAAACATTGACATAAATCATTTTTAGGAATAAATTAAAATAATTAATACTTATTTTATTCTATTTTTAAGAATAATTATTATATTTTTTATCTATCGAACTAAACACCTTGGTAGTTTTGTTGGTTGCGTTATGCAGTGCAAAATGTAGCAAATTGAAAATGAAGAGGTCATTTTTTTTTAAGGACTGTAAACAGGATTTGGATGTTAATAATGTTGCATAAAATGGTTGCAACTTTCAAGGTGCTGTCAAGATAAAATCTTAGGTTTAATATTAATATTATTTTTGTATATTGCAATTTAATTAAAAAGGAAATATAGGACGGGTGCCAAATATTTAAAAAGAACAAAACCCATGACCCGGTCTGCGGTACATGTCCGCGAAAGTTGCGTGCGGTCAAAGCTAAGGCGACATCTCTATCGTCCGTACGATGCTTGTCGTTCAATAAATCTATACACCCTGTAATCATAAAAAATTGCGATCAGATCCTCGATCCATTCATGGAGACCCTCTCTGCGTACCCTTCTCCTCCATGGCCCAATCCAAACCCTAACTCCAATCTCCCCGAAGACTGTGATTCAATTATGCCTCAAGATCAATTCATCAACCCCCTCACCGATACTCCTTCCAATCCTAATCCAAACCATAATTACCACACCCCTATCTCGTCCCCGCCGGAGTCTTCGTCGTCTCCTTCGCCGCCAATATCTCTCCTCCACCTCTCCTTCAACCAGGACTTTGGCTGCTTTGCTGCCGGAACTGATCACGGGTTTCGGATCTATAACGGCGACCCTTTCCGCGAGATATTTCGCCGGGACTTTGACCGTGGCGGCGGTGGAATCGGCGTGGTGGAGATGCTTTTCCGATGTAACATTCTCGCTCTCGTTGGCGGTGGGACCGACCCTCAGTACCCGACGAACAAGGTCATGATTTGGGACGACCATCAGAGCCGATGCATCGGCGAGCTATCATTCCGTTCAGAGGTGAGATCGGTGAAGCTAAGAAGGGACAGGATAATTGTGGTATTGGAGCAGAAGATATTCGTGTACAATTTCGCGGATCTAAAGCTATTGCATCAGATTGAGACGATCTCGAACCCCAAGGGCCTTTGTACGATATCTCATGGAGCGACATCCTTAGTTTTGGTGTGTCCCGGGTTGCAAAAGGGACAGGTTCGGGTCGAGCATTACGCGTCGAAGCGGACCAAGTTCGTTATGGCGCATGATTCAAGGATTGCTTGTTTCGCGCTCACGCAGGATGGTCAGTTACTGGCAACTGCCAGTTCAAAGGGGACTCTTATTCGGATTTTTAACACAGCCGATGGTGCTTTGCTTCAGGAGGTAGGTGATTAATTTTTGTTTCCTGGTTTATGTTCATTTGGGAATTTCTTTTTGATTAATTAACATAATTTCTTATTACTTGATAATGTTGTTATTAGTAGTTTTGCTTCATGATTGATAGTGCATGGAATTTTATATCTGTTGAATGGTTATTTGATGTGTGAATCCAGGTAAGGAGGGGTGCGGACAGAGCAGAAATTTATAGTTTGGCATTCTCCCCAACCGCACAATGGTTAGCTGTTTCGAGTGATAAGGGCACTGTACATGTTTTTAGTCTTAAGATCAACCAAGGTTCTCCAGGATCTGAACATTCACAGAACAGTGTCAATGTCAATCTCGGTGGTATATCACCCACTTCGTCCCTCTCTTTTTTCAAAGGTATGCTTGCCACCATCGCACTAGAATATATTTCCTCTTAACCCTATCTTGATTCTGTTCCACCGTGTAAACTAGTGCAGTTTGTCGCATTGTTACTGATTTTACATATTGAAGAGTTGCTGTTTGCTTGTCTGTAAAGAATTCTTTTTTTTTAATTATTTTTTGTCAGAGTGTTTAAAAAGGATCCTGTAAAGTGGTTAGGGGTTGTGGTGGATATATGAATTCATGACTTCACGACTGCGCAAGAAAATTGGAGCCAGTCCTGTGACACGTAATTCCAGTTACTGTTGGTAGTAAATGTCATCATTCCGTCTGCCATGGATAGAGCTAAATAAATGTCCCGTTCATCCATTGAAAGCAGTGGGTTGTTCTTAAGTTTTGAGCCTCAAAAACTTCTGGTTTGTGTTCTAATTTATTTTTAATTGACGGGTGGGAGTGAGAAGCTAGGATAGCTTGAAGATGACGGTGGACTATCCAGATTGGATTCTGTTCCAATCTGTTACTTGTCTGTAGTCTAGGGAAAGGATTACTTGGTACAGCCTCATTATCATGGATCAAAAGAAAGGCTAGAATCTCCTTCTGTTATTTTTGGGCCAAAGAAAGTCTTTCCTAAAAGGAACTTAGTTTGTCCCTGAAGTTACAATTTTCAACAAATTTGATATAAGGAGTGCTCATAATATGTTACCTTTTGTGTGTGAATAACAATCGATGGGATTATTTTGATTACCTCTTGACTCTTCCTTGCCCTCACTTGCAGGTGTTTTACCCAAATATTTTAGCTCAGAATGGTCAGTAGCTCAGTTTCGCTTAATTGAGGGTTCTCAGTATATTGTTGCTTTTGGCCATCAAAAGAACACCGTGGTGATTCTTGGCATGGATGGAAGGTAAGAAAACAATTTGAGGATAGCTGACACATGGGTATTTTCAAATTTTTTGTTTCTTTTAACATTTAATTGTAGATCATCCAGATTTCTAGTTAGGTACTTGTGGAGAATTTTTTTAGTGAATAAGTTTTTGCATGGTGTTTAATATATCCACTTGGCTACAATTCAATTTTAGAGTAGAAATAAGTTGAGCTTATACCTAAAGATCTGGTCACTGGGTGGGTTAATAAGAAAATTGCCGTCCATGTGTCCTTTAGAAACAATGGAGCTTCTTTCGGGAATGGCAATTTAGATGAGGAGCAGGCACTCAATGTTTATTATCTTTCCATTTCTGTTTACTTTTGCCTAATATGGAAATTTTCACTGTCAGTCTTAGTTTGAGTCTGATTGAACAAGTAATTATGCCTTATTTCTTCTATCCTTTTGGACAAGACAATTTCGCTTATAATTATAAGCACAGCTCGTACAGAAGGGGAATCCATGGCCAACGCTCACTTTTCTGGAGTAAAAATGCATTTTTCTTCACATTTAGTAAATAACATGGATATGTGTGATTGGTGGTGATTGCAGCTTCTATCGATGTCTGTTTGACCCGGTGAATGGAGGAGAGATGACACAGCTGGAGTACCACAATTTTCTAAAGCCAGAACCAGCCTTCTAAAATGGTCATGGTAGTTTTGATTTCTTGGATATCAATGTGCATGCATATTGTATCCTCTTCCCATTTCTTGTTCTCATCCTAACTCTATATAGAAATGGCCACTTTGAGTTGTATATACTGTAAAATTGTAAAGTCCAAAAAAAAAAAAGATTAAAGAAAAAGAAATCAGTATCTAATCATGTAATGTCACGTACCTTATGTAATGTATTATTGCTCCGTGGTCTGTAAGGGGAAAACTAGATTGTGTTGGGTGTATAAATGCAAATTATTTTAGGCTTTCGCAAATGATCTGCTTCAGTTGTGTAACAAGTGTCTGTAGAAAAAGGCTGTAGAAAGGCCCCCCATTCTTCATGTATCAATCCGTTATATAAGTGTAGCCGTACTAAGGGCCCGTCGTTCGTTCCTCCTGCTTTGTTCCAAGGGCTTGTGATTTTCGGTCACATCATCTCTCTAACCAGGTACTACATCTCTATATTTGTTTGTTTTGTTCGATTGTGGGAAAATGGTGATCTCGGTTCTTTTCGTATGCTATATATAATTTTGAGATTTGTATTTTTTTTTTTGGATTTCTGGTTCTAATTTTGCGTATAATTCTGGATTGGTGGCCAGGCGAAATCAATAAAAGAAAATAGAGCAGGAAACATAAAGACAGCCTCTAGAAAGTTGATATAAGGATTGGATCAGTCGGAGAAATTCATATTCATTAACCCATTTTTAATAAAAACTTTGCAAAACGTAGGATATATTGTATAGTTGATGAACCTTAATGTTAATAGTTAGTTTACTTTAAGAAATTGAAACATTACATCTGAAAAGGTAATCTTATTTTCATTCTGAACACCACCAAATCAAGAAAAGTTTACTGGTGCAATCTATATCTTATCCTTGAAAAGGAAGTACAAGCCTAATCCCATGTTCTTTCATTCACCTGCGTCCTTTGAGGATCGTTGCTAAAGATAAATCATACAAAGTAATGTCTTTTTGTTATGGAAATTTCACCCTTTGCTCGTGGCTACTTGTACACGTATGTGCATCAAAAGTATGTGTGTGGCCTGGACAATCTTGGACCAAATTCTGGTAATCTTTGAACAGTAAAAAATAAGAAGGATTAGAAGGTAGACGAGAGAGCTTTCTTTCTGCAACTCTCTAATGACCTAATAGGTCGGGTCCAGAATTGGTATTCACTAACTATCGTTGAGAGCTCATGCTGCAGCCGGAAATAAAATGTAACCGTGAGAATCATTATAGTTTACAATCTTATGGTATTCACTCGCTAACCTTGACAATTAATGCTGCGGGTAATGTGAAATGTAACCTTGCCAATTATCTCTTTTAGAATATGAATTCCGTTGCTTTTTAGATCTCTTATTTTATAGTGTTTCTGAATGATATCCGTGCAATAATTCTTCAAGAACACTATTGTATCACTTTTATAGATTAAGGACGCTATATTAGACTAGACATAATACATGCCTAGATTCGAAAAATTATTAGAAAATTGTTTGACAATTTTTACTGACATAAAAACAATTAACTTATTATGAAATTTTTATTTTGCTATAAATGAATCTTAAGAAAGATATACTTAAGACAAAAATATGTCTTTGTTTACTAATTTATCATATTACATCATTTTTCTTCTCATGTTTCTTTTTCATCGTTTTAGGTACATAAAATGACTCGTAAATTCAAAAAGCAAAATGATGCAAGGAGTTTTCAAACTTGTTTCATATTTTTTAGGATGCTATTGTAATTGTTTCCTTGCATATCCATTAACTAAATTTCTATCGAATAGTGCAGAAGAAGAACATAGAATTGATGCTAGACAAAATTTGCTCATATAACAAAAAAAAGGGGGGGATCAAGATGTATATTCTCCTTCAAATAAAAAGAAATCTCTTAATAAGAAGAAAAAAACATTTTAGAAAAATTCTTGATTACAATCGGTGAATAATCGAAAAGAAAGAATGATCTATTTGAGAAAAAATTAGTCATAACATCATCCATTGTAAATAATAAATTAGAAGCTTTATCAATTAGTCAAGAGATTATGGAGGGTGGGCAATATGAAGAAGTGGTGAAAGCCTTGCATGAGTCTCTACTTTATGGACTGATTTTTATGAAGATGTCAAACACAAGGAAGTTGGATTGAATTATGTCTCTTTAGTTATATTTTAATGTTATTGCATATTAAAGTTCTTATTGGTTTAAACCAATATTATGAATACAGTATAGACATTGGTACCGGATTGAATTCTGGTACGATAATATACCGGTGCCAGTTAAAACCGGGTACTGTTTCAGGTAATTTTTAAATTTATGAAATAGTCCATGAATTTTTTAAAATTATAAAATAGCCTGTTAGTATATTATACGATATACTTTATAATTTATATCAACCATGTCTCCAAAATTCATAATAATAAGAATTTAAAATAACAACAATTTATTTATTTTTATTAACATTAATTTTAACATATTTCAGATATAAATAATAATTACAATTAATATACAAAAAAGCTCATTTAATCATCATTCAATTATAAAATTAAAAGCAATACAAGTTATTTGAAATATTACCATTTCATCATATAATAAATAATAATTATATCAAAACATCAAATAAAAAGAACAATAAAAATCTTATTACAATTTATAACAAGAGTTCGTAATGAGGAAATGACTAACTATAAGTGATACTTAAAACAAAAGCATATATTATTTAATTTACTATCAATTAAATATATATTATTTAATATATTACTATTAATAAAATTTTAAACAATTTAATTTAATAA
>JANVCQ010000009.1:17992150-18004014 GCA_025531925.1 Erythroxylum plowmanianum | reverse complement strand
AAATTACACATACACTTCAAATAAATATTGATACAATTATAAAATAATCAATGAATTACATCTTTCCAATATATTATGCTGCAGGGGCATTTTCATCATTAACACTGTTTTTTGTTCTGTCCACGGCAACCAAACACATTTATGTCTTCGGGATGGAGACAATTTTCTCTATTCTGTCCATCGCATCCAAACACCTCACTGTCTCCAATTCTTGTTCTGTTCCATCTCCAGATTTCCGTCTCGTTCCATCTCTGCATGTTGAAGACGCTAACCAAACGCAGGCTTAGGCTGTCCACTGTGACAGTAAGCAGAAACCCATCTAATCTCCAATAACACTTTTCTTTAATTTTCCTCCAAATGGTCATAGGAAAAAGGCATTGGAAAAAGAGATGATCTCTAGTTTCATAATTATTCCTGCATAAGACACAAGTGTTATCTAGATTTAGAAAGTGTAATTCGTCTATGGTGACGATTTTGTTCAAAATTGCCAGCTCTAATACGTAGGAGGACTTGGGTCTTAGGGACTTATGCCATACAGTAGGGTACCAATCAACAGGGGATTGTCCCTGAGCTAGCAACTCCTTACATATACATGTATTCTTTTGATTATGAATCATATGAAACTTGTCAAGTTGAAGAATAACCAAATCGGCTTCTGGTGAAAGAATGAGAATGGTATTGAATTGTTAAATCTTATACATATGATGTATTGGATAAAATAATAATTCATAAAAAGGATAATGCTTATATTTTATTAGATTACTATTGACTTTATATGATGTAGTCATATGTATTAAATGAAATAATGGTTTAAAATTTTGAAAAAATTCAAATTGTTTGAATCTAAGTAGAAATTAAGCTTTAAGAATGCTGAAGCATTTCGATGAGATCAATTTGGTGAGTTTTAAATTTTTTGGTTATCTAAATGGAATGAGATTTTTTAGTAAATACCTTCATAACTAAATTCATAAGAGTGTGAATTTATGTAAGAAGTAAAATACAATATGAGATATTGTAATAAATGATGCCACAATATTTCTTTTATATCAAGGCCTAGTATAATGACTTACCTTCTATAGTTCCAATTGAATCAATTAGCAAGATTTCATATTAGATATCAAACGTTAAGTCTTTGAAAGACTAAAAGATAAGGATTCAAGAATGTGATGCTTGATTGAAGCATACATTATCCATTAAGTTTAAAACTAAATTGGATAATATATGAGATATCCAAAAGATTAGATATAATCTTACAGATTTATTGAACAAATTGTTTGACTCAATGTATAATTATAGGATAATAGTTCTTAAGATAAGTAGTAGGAGTAAGAAGGAATTTGAAAGGTTCAAATCTCGTAACGTTATATCTAATTGGAACTAATGCCTTTAATGATACATTTGATGTATAGTTGAAAGGCTACGAGACATTGAAAGATTCACTTTCACGATGAATTCAAAGAGTTTGTTTTGGAGATGATTATGAATTTTGTCTACAAAAAGGTAAGTGGGAGTATAGTTATCCTCTTGAGTAGGACTATGTGGAGACATATTGCTCATAGAGAACAATAGTTCTAATTTTTAATTGTTGAACACATAATTTTCCAAGAACAACTCTTATTGGATATGAAAAGGTAACAACTTAATTATGGGAATTAGATCTATAGAGATAGAATGGACATTGTTAACTTATTCTAAGTCTAAGTGTATATATAATGTACTAAAGATGTTTAGGATTTAAGATATCACATACATGTGAAGTATTAAAATATTCATTACTCTATGTGTGAGTTGATATTTGAGTTTAAGATGATAAGGATATAATTTTAGAAGTAAATCATAATTAAATTTTATTTACTTAGAACAATATCATTTAGGATTGGAAAAGTTCTAATGTAGCAATTGGTTGTTAATTAAGTCATAATACATTTCATTTAGTGGAAATGATTAATTGGATCAACAAGTTCTTTAGTAAACTTGATATAGTTTCCTTGCATTTTTCAAGAAAGTAATGTACTGTAAAACATTATAGACATTGGGTATGCATAAGGAGCTAATGTCTCATCAAAGATCTAAGAATATGTTTAGGCAAATTTTCTTAATTATGATGATAATTAAGATGGGAGTTGAAGATTTAATCAAGTGTTCACTATAAAGAATCTTATAGAATTCTTTCATTGAGCCACTACCCCAGTAGTACAATAATCTTCATATGGTGATATGATATGAGATATTTAAACAATTGGCTTAGCGCAAGTGGGAGACTGTTGATTTATGCCCTACAATCAATCGCTTTGGTTGTAGTTTAGTGACAAATTATTTAAAAACATTCTTTATCTTGTACATATTTAGATGTATATGATAAAGTCCGTAGGATAATTGTACATTGCAAATGAAATTATAATGAGAGTATAATTATGAGATTCATATTTCATTTATATATTGTTATTAAATATTCATAGTCATTGTTCTATTAAGATTGGACATTAATAGAATATAAAAAGACTAGCACACGTTTTGCTTTTTCTTATGAAGGCAGTAGTCGATCTCATAGGCTAAAGTATAGAAATACTTAAGCAAACGTGTGGGCACTTGCTAGAGAATAAATTCACTAAACAGACCCGATATGAGAAATTCATTTGAAACATTACTTGTATGTCTGTAGAATTCTCATTGTGATGATTGTATAAGTGATCCTTTGACTTAAGGTCACCAAAGTTATCTTATATGGGGATTGATATGTTTTGATACTATTTATGATCTATTTAATCATAGGTCATTTAATCGGTAGTCATTAGATATAGCATTAACTATATGGAGATAGTTGAGTGATCAAGATAGGATTCATCACCCTAAAGTAATTAGAGAGAATGTTTCGTTGTTCTTGATTAGTATTAATTCAATAAATCCTTGGCCAAGGTGAAATGATGCTTTGTAAATAGTTTACGAATGTCATTAATTAAGTCCATAGCTAATAGCGGAGAACTAATATGATTAGACTCAAAACAAAGTAAATGTTAATTTCATCCTCTATGTCTAATCGGAACATTGTATGATGAAATAATTGAATTATAGAAAAAATTATGCATGGAAAGGTTAGTTAAAACCACTTTGACATTCTTAAATATTTGGATGGTCATGAAGTATTGCTAGATGCCAATATTGATTTATGATTATAAATTTTTTAATTAGAGAATTAAAGATAAATTAAAATTTAATTTTAATTATGAATTAAAATTATATTTTATAATCATTGTCAATATATTTGGGAACCTAATGGATCTCACATATAAAATGGGTTGAAGAGAACAAAGTTAATTTAATCAAGTTTGACTTGATTGTAAAGTTTGAAAACTTTATGATTAAATATAAGATATTTAATAAATAAGGATGAATATGAGATATTAAATCTTACATGGGCATAATTGGTATTTAATTAGAATTGTTTGTAATTTTAATTAAAGTTTAATTGAAATTAAAATTTAATTTCAATTAAATTATTAAAACATCCAAAGTTTATTA
Organism: Erythroxylum plowmanianum; assembly: GCA_025531925.1. NCBI lineage: Eukaryota > Viridiplantae > Streptophyta > Magnoliopsida > Malpighiales > Erythroxylaceae > Erythroxylum > Erythroxylum plowmanianum. The sequence continues at coordinate 18,000,495 of JANVCQ010000009.1, read as the reverse complement.
TAAATAAGCTTAAGCTCTAAGAAGCTAGCATTTCTAGCTTAAGCCTCTCTGTAAGAGTTACAGAGTTCTCTCAACTTATTCTGTGGATACCGTTAGAGGCCAGATACTTGTGTGGCTATGGTGGTTGAGACAAATCAGTTTCGGGAACAGTTTGAGAGATATGACAAGACAAAGATGAATCTTCAAAATAAGGTACGAATTAAGTTTCGGCTTTATTATGATTTGTGTTAATCATTTTATAGAATTAAATAGATTTTAATTTTTGGGAAATCAAAAGACATGAAAAAGCTTTTGTTATTATTCTGCTACAGTCGATATCAGATCTCGACTCCGTTTTCCAACACGATGAACATAAAAAACTCTAACATCTTCTTATTATTTCAAATAATTAGAGATTTTAAGGTTATTCTTAGTACCCAAATAATAATAGATGGAGATTGTTTCAAAATTTTCTAACTAGCTATCTCCAACATCATTATCATGCAAATTGAATATAGGATGATGAGTGTGGTTGTAAATTTTGATAGTGAGTTGACACCAACAAAAGAAAAAAGGGCATAGTAGTCTTTTTATCACAAAGTTTCTAAAACCCATATAATAAGCTAACAATCCCAGAATAATTATGGTGTTCTAATATGTATGGATGGTGATTTGGTTGTTGAAGCTCTCAAAATAATTCCAATTCTCCAGCTTTTTGCAGTAGTTGTGGAACCAGGTCGAATCTCAAAAGAACTAAACAGTAGCTTCTTAATTTCAGTTAATAAAATAAAACAGCGGGTCTTTGATTAAATAACTGATTAACTAAAATTAATAAGAACTTAAATTAAATCAACTGAATGTAAAAGGGGGAAATTCACGAATACGCAACTCTAATTTAAGGGAAAGATCTCATCTAATTTTAACAGTGATCATTGGTCTAAAAAGAATACTTTTCACAATTTAAGCAGTTAGTCCAAAACATATTAAGATAGTTATAATAAGTCTCAAATTTTCTAAATTAATTAGTTGAAACTTAGCATCCAAACTAAAACTTACCATCCATTGACCAGGTGTGATAACATTCCATATCAAATAAATGATAGTAATAAGTTTAGTGAAAAAGACTTACCCTAAATTAAATAATCAAAATAGCTGCAATTATTCAATTTAGTTTTCTTGTTTATCATAAGTTAAATATGCAAATTCGTAAGTAACCTATATGCCACTTGTACCAACCATTCATGACAATTATGGATTATTGAATTCATGGATAGCGATAGAATAATCAATATTAAATTAAATTGTCAGATTAACCAATATTATTCATTTATAAAATATAAGAACTCAAAACAAGAAATACTTAATTAAAACATGAATAAAAGTTTAGAATAAAACCTCACAAATTTACAACTAGAATATTGAATCCCCTTAAATCGGAATAATTGAGTTTAGCTACACATGAATTTTGCTTCAATAATAAAAATAGAAGGAAAAGAATTGAGAGAAAAGCAAGAAGAGAATTATTCTTTATGAGGAATGTCTCTTTTATAACATTTTCCTGATCTAATCCTAATCTAATTATACCATGCAAAGATGTCTATATAAAACAAATTCAAGTTCAAATTCAAATTCCTGCATCATAGGGATAGAAAGAAGTTGCCTAGTTAAACTCCAACTCTTCACGTAATCAGTCTTATCCACTACAGCAATCTCTTTACTTTATTCAAAATTCGTGATTATCATTAATAATGTGGCAATATCCACTCTTCATCTCCTAAAATGAAACAAACATCAATTTTAATATTTAAGCACCAAAATAAATCCAAAACAAAGGAGATAATAGTAAATAATATATCAAGATGACATCTTACTCTTGTAATGACTGTTAAATTGTTAAATATTTTCTAAATATATTATTTAACTCGTAAAATTTTTTATATTGATAATTTAATTCCAAATTGAATATAGAGTTTCTCAATTTTTAATATGAACTTTTCATATCCAAATAAATTTAATTTTTTTAACAATTAGAGTTTTAATTTAATTTTAAAATTAAAATCAATAGCAATCAAATAATTTAATCAAATTTTATACCTTTGTTAAAAAATCAGAGGCAAGAATCGATTTGTATGCAGTAGAATAATTATGAAAATTTTTATTTAATTTCTCGATAGTCAAGATCACTTAAATTTTATAAAATGATTAACATATAAAATATAATAAAATATGAATAATAATTCATACTTTATTGCAAAGTTTGATCATTTTCTTGTTGTTTCCTTCGAACTGTTCTTGAAATTGACAAGTTCTAGTCATTTTAGTAATTTAATTGCAATATATCTAATTTCAATTAAATTTTTATTAGAATTAAAATTAATTCTAATTAAATGTCAATTATTCCTAAGTAAGACCTAATATATTATATTGATTCTTATTTATTAAATATCTAATATTTAATCACAATATTTCTCAAATTTTACAATCAAATTCAATTTGATTGAAAGATTTTTTTTCTCTTCAAACCTTTATTTACGTGTGATTCACTAGGTTCTCAAATATGTTGACAATGAATAAATTATAACCCTAATCATATTTATCTTTAATTATCTAATTAGGAAATTTATAACTCTTTTAATTTATCTTTAATTATCTAATTAAACAATTTATATACATAGATCAAGATTGGTATCTAGCAACGTATCATGACCACTCAAATATTTAGGAACGTCAAAATAATTTTGACTAATCATTTTTTGCTTATTTTTTAATATAATTTAATTGTTTCATTATACAATATTTCGATCAAACATAGAATATAGAAATAATGTCTACTATATTTGAATCTAGTCATATTAGTTCTCTATCATTAGGAATTAATTCAATTAACGACATTTGAAAACTATTTTCAAAGTGTCATTCCACAATGGCCAAGTATTTCTCGAAATAATACTAATCGAGAATAATACAATACTAATCGAGAATAATAAAACATTTTTCTTAATCACTTTATAATGATGAATTTTATATTGATCATTTAACTACTTCCATATAATTTAAGTTATATCCAATGACTACCGACTAGGCTATCCTTGACTATGATATTTTATAAGCAAAACATAATAATATCTATAGGAGATACTTTGGTAATATAAAATTAAAGGATCATTTAAACAATCATTATAATAAGAACTTTTAGAGATGTACATGTTCAAATATAATTTTCATATAGGGTCAATTTAGTGAACTTGTTCTCTAACAAACACCTATACATTTGCTTAAGTAAGTATCCATATATTAAGGAATAAACATAATTTGTGCTAATCTTTTTATACTCTATTAATGTCCAATCCTATTCAAATAATGATTAGGAACAATTTAGGTATAATATATAAATATAATATAAATTTTTAATTATAATCTGATCATAATTTTGTTTGCAATGAATATTTATCATATATAATTTATATACATCTGAATATGTATAAGATAAAAAATGCTTATAAATAATTATGTCACTAAACTTTAACCAATCGGCTGATTATATGACATAAACTAACATATTTACCCTATAACTTTTTATTTTATACATTAATTGATTAAAATAAACTAGTATGAAATAAAAATATTTTTAATCAATTATATCACAAATGTATAATTAACCGATTGGTGAATACAAGTAATCAATTCTAACTTGGTCTCATATTTCCTTGATGGCTCTCTTTTTTCTTCCTTTAGCAAACCCAAAAGGGTCAAAGTCATACACCATATTATTAAGCTACATCATCATTGTTGTCATCGAATGGGTGATATTAACTTCACGTTGATTACTAACCATAATTGCAGGCAACGGTGATGATCTAAAACACATCGCACTTTTCAGATTTAAAGATGGAATGACATTTGGACCATCGACTAATTGAAAGTCATTCATAGAATCTAGAATATATCTACTTTTATCTCTATCGATCTTCCCATTTCGTGTTTAACAAACATTAATCGATTTTGTTCTGGAATTAGACAAAGAGTAAGTCTCCTAGTTCCCCATTAAGTTGATGTCCTCATCCATGGTCTGTAGATGTGGACACTCTTTTAGTGGCGGATTTCCATTATCTTCCCCTATCAACAGTATTAACGAAATTAAGTAATTGTGTGATAGACGGCTTTACGAACCATTAAAGTAACTTAAGCTTACAATTGTACGCAAATGATGTTCTAGCCCACGGTGGCTACTCTGTGACACTTTGACTTGGTCTTATAATTACTAACAACCAGAAATTTTAATTTTCATTGTCATTTCCCTTTCCTGAGCTCTGCCTTTTGTCTTCGAGTGGCTGTTAAATGTTGCCTATAACAGTATATCCATTTCATGTTAGAAACCACTAACTAATTTTCAATATAAATTATTTAGATATTAGAATATAAAATTTTAGATTTGTAAAAAAATAAAAATTCTGGAAACATCATCGTGCAAGTTGGCAACTTGAGTAGTCTAGAGTTTTCCAGCAACTTGTAACAAGTTGCATGCAAGGTCCACGTAGTGTGGCTATAAATAGGCAATAGTACCATTTTATTGTATCAAAAGATAATAAAGTGTATCCTAAGTGTAGTGTGTGTCTGAGTTTCAAGTTTCGTTCTTCTGTTTTGTTTTAAATCCTTCGGTGTTTTGAGTTTTGTATTCGAGTCTTTCTTATTAATAAAATTATCATTATATTTTTTTAACAAGTAGTATCAGAACTAGATTGTGTCGTCTAGAATCGTTGCTCCATTGTCCAAATTTTTACGATCAGAGATTGTGTCTTAACTGAAATTCTGCCGAAATTTAGTCACAATCCAGGATTGTGAAATTATTCAATCAGGCATCGAGTAATTATAGCAGACATGAGCACTACTGTTAGTGGTATAGAAAAATTAAATAATAACAATTATAATACATGGAGCACTCGTATACAGTTTTATCTGCTAGGACAAGATTTATGGGGTATTGTTGGAGGAAACAAGACTCAACCTCTAACATTAGAAGAAGAGTTAAAGAAGTGGAAAATTAGAGCAGGTAAAGTCATGTATGTATTATCGGTGACGATAGAAGATGACATACTTCAGCAAATAAAGGATGCAAAGACACCGAAGGATGCATGGGATACTCTCGCCCAGTTGTATGCACGCACTAACGATGCCAGGCTCCAGCACTTAGAGAACGACTTACTGTCGATCTCGTAGCGCAACATGACTGTAAGTGAATATTTTACTAAAGTTAAATATTTATGCCAAGAAATTTCTAAGTTAGATCATCCTAATGCTATAATTGAAACAAGAATGAGGAGGACTATTGTACATGGGTTATGCCCAGAATTTCTTGGTATTGTTACGGCTACTTAAAGTTGGGCAAAGGAATCAACCTTGACAGAGTTAGAAAATATCTTAGCCAATCAAGAAGCTTTAGATAAACAAATGTCTAAAGTTTTTATTAAAGAAGAAGACAAAGCCCTTTTCACCAATAAAGGAGGAAAAGGAAAAGTCACGAGAAGTAATGTGACGGAGGAAACCTTGAGAGGACGAGGAGGTTGGCGAGGCCGCCAACGGAAAGGGAGCTTCAAGCAAGGAGGAGCTCGTCAAGGCCAAGATACAAGTCGTAACAATAAACTAAATACTCAGAAAGAAGACAGATGTTATAACTGCGGAAGGAAGGGTCATTTCGCTCAAGACTATTGGAGGCCAAAACGTATGGAAGGAAATACTGCCACGTCGATGTAGCAGGATAGTGAAGAAGAATGGGATTTCCATTCATCAATTGCAGTAATGGAAAATCCTAAAGAAATAAGTGAGAAAAGTGGTGCAATATCAAAGGTAGAGATAACACTCACAGCTGTAATTGAAAATCAAATCAACTATAAAGATGATTGAATCGTTGATTCTGGCTGCTCCAATCATAAGACAGGTGACAAAAAGAAATTAACGGGGACATCAAAGTATAAAGGAGAGCAAGTGGTGGTAACTACCAATAATTCAAAATTGCCGATAACACATATTGACAGTACCATCGTAGTTCCTCGTTATAGTCAGCGGCCAGTGCAACTGCAGAATGTCTACCACGTGGAAGGTATATCAAAGAATCTCCTATCAGTATCTCAAATGACATCAACAGGAAACTTTGTATTGTTCGGACCAAATGACTTTAAGATATACAAGGAGTTAAAAATTATCGGTCGACCCATGATGGAAGGAAAAAGAGTGGAGTTTGTCTATGTAATGTCAGCAGAAACAACATACATAGATAAGACAAGGAAAAATGAGATGGCTGATCTATGGCATGCAAGATTAGAACATGTAAGCTATGGGAAGCTAAAGGAGATAATGAAAAAATCAATGGTCAGAGGGCTTCCGAATCTAGATGTATGAGATGACATTGTATGTGTAGGATGTCAGTACGGCAAAGCACATCAATTACCGTACAAAGAGTCAAAGTATCAAGTTAAAGCACCCCTGGAGTTAATACACTCTGATGTATTTGGGCTAGTAAAGCAACCGTCTATCAGCCAATTCAGGTACATGGTTACCTTTATTGATGATTTCTCTAGATATGTGTAGGTCGATTTTATGAGAGAAAAGTCAAAGACACTGAGTAAGTTTGTTGAGTTCAAAGTGAAAGTTAAAAAGGAGATAGGGCGAAGGATACAACTCCTTCGCACAGATAATGGTGGATAGTACACTTCAGAAGAATTCGAGCAATATTTGCAACAACATAAGATCAGGAGGTAGCTGACTTGTCCAGGTACTCCACAACAGAATGGAGTAACAGAAAGAAAGAATCGTCACCTGGTAGAGATATGCAAAAGTATGCTGCATGCAAAGAATGTACCAACAAGATTTTAGGCCGAAGGTATGAAGACAACAACATACGTGATTAACAGATTACCTCAAGCAAAATTGAGGACCTCACCGTATAAAAAATTTCGAAAGGTCAAACCCTCAATAGGGTACTTTAAAGTGTTTGGATCCATATGCTATGTATTTGCACCAAATCACCTACGTAGCAAATTTGATAAAAAGGCAATACGAGGCATATTTGTCAGATATGGCAGCCGTCGTAAAGGATGAAAGTGTTGTGATCCGACTACTGGACGATGCTACGTAAGCAGGAATGTTGTCTTTGATGAGGCGTCTTCTTGGTGGTCACCGCAAGTTGTATTATTACTAGCTTCAAAAGAAATAGAAGAACAGCTATAACAACGATTAGAAGAATCTACAGAGGTTGATAAGACTCAACCAATTGAAGAATCTAGAATTGTTACTACACAACCAAGTGAGAAAGAGTCCATGGAGATGAGGTTGTCAGAAGACAAAAGCCCATGGCAAACAGGAATCCATCATTCAACTCCAGAAGAATTAATAAGGCCAAGTCAGATAGAGGACTTTGAAGAAGATGTTTAACAGTCACCGCCTCAACCACGAAGGTCAACTAGACAAAGAAAGCCAAATCCAAAGTATGCAATTGCAGTAATAATAGAGGAAATTGGTTTGAAAGAGCCTACAAGTTATAAAGAAGCGTCATGAAGCAAGGAATGACAACAGGCAATGGATGAGAAAATTGAAGCATTAAAACAAAATGAAACTTGGGATTTGGTGCCGAAGCCTGAAGGAGTAACACCCATCTCGTGTAAATGGGTCTATAAGAAAAAGACTCGACTAGATGGAGAGATACAAGGCACGACTAGTGGCTCGTGATTTTTCACAGAAGTATGGGTTAGATTATGAGAAGACTTTTAGTCCAGTGGCAAAGATTACAACCATTCGTGTGCTACTAGCACTTGCCGCAAACAAGTCTTAGAGACTCTGGCAAATGGACGTAAAGAACGCCTTCCTATATGGAGAGTTAGACTGAGTGATTTATATGGAACAACCTGAAAAATTTTAAGAGTAAAGATTATCCAAACTACGTTTGCAAGTTGAAGAAGGCATTGTATGGTCTAAAGCAAGCATCACGAGCATGGTATGGTAAGATTAGAGAGTTCCTTATTCAGAATGACTATAAGATGACGCCTGTAGATTCAAGCTTATTCGTGAAGACACGAGGTAATAAGCTGGTCATAGTCTTGATATACGTGGATGACTTAATCATCACAGGAGATGACGAAGGAGAGATACGACAAATTCGAGAAAATCTCTCGGTTCGTTTCCAGATGAAAGAAATAAGTGAGTTGAAACACTTTCTTGGTTTAGAGGTGGAGCGCACAAAAGATGGATTGTTTTTATGTCAGCATAAATATGCACAAGATCTTTTAGAAAGATTTGGTATGTTAGACTGCAAGCCAATATCAACGCCAATGGAGGTAAATGCCAAACTTCGAGCTACGGAAGGAAAAGACTTA
>JANVCQ010000009.1:17936416-17948110 GCA_025531925.1 Erythroxylum plowmanianum | reverse complement strand
GTATATATAAATTCAATAATTAAGAATAAAGAGAATAAATTTAACCACTAAAGAACCAAATTATGAATCGATAATTGAATGATCCATTACAAGTTATATCCTTAATCCAAAATAGGATTTTTAGCCTCTAAACATAATGAAAACACAACTCAAACAATTTCAATCTTAACACAAAGGAAAAAATAAGAGAATTTATCATGAGCTCCTCCAGTTTGGCTTTAAAATAAGGTGGCTGTGAAAAAACTTCTAAATGTTCCCCAGGTTAAACTTAAGACAAATATTTATAGTTATTAGAAAAGTAGAGTCCTAGAAAAAGCAAGGAAAGGGCTCAAGTAAGGGGATCACATATCCCCTTACCTATTTGTGCTAGGTATGGATGTGCTATTAATCATTCTAGAGAAAAACACTAAAAACCCCTAGAGTTTCAATACTATCAAGGCTACAAAGGTATTAAACTAACTCATCTTGCTTTTGCATATGATGTTCTTCTATTTTATAGATAAGACAAACAATCTATTAGTACCTTACTTCAAGCAGTGGAGGAGTTTAAGGAAATATCTAGACTAATAAGCAACCTAAACAAGAGTTGTTTCTATCTATTAGTGAGTGCTGAAATAGAAACAGCTTCAAAAGATATTAAAATGGGAATAAAGCAAGGATCCTTACCTTTCAAGTACCTATAGTTTCCACTTTCACTGAAGACGATCAATGCAGCAGATTGCAAGCCACTAATGGATAATTTCCACATAAGAGTCAGTCATTGGTGTAATAGGTTTCTTAGTTATAAAGGAAGAATGCAACTTATTCAAACCATATTGAACTATCCTGCAAACTATTGGATTAGCCATATAGCACTCCCTAAGATCATACTAAAGGAGATTGACAAGAAGCTGAAGGACTTCATATGGAATGAGCCAAATTTCAGTAATAAGAAAGCTAAAGCATGGAATTTTATGTATCAACCTAAATGCCAAGGAGGTTTGGGGATATGTTCAACTAGACTACTAAATAATATCAATTTGGCCAAGAAGTTGTAGTGGCTATTTAGTCAGGAAGAAGAACTCTAGGTGAAGTGGGTGCATAATGTGTATATAAAAGAGGACAACATATGGAGGTTGGGAATTAAAAAATTGTATTGGAACCTAAGATAAGCATTGGAAACTAGGAAGTGGATGTAGGACCTAATTAAATGCAGTATTGGGAATGGGAAGACTACATTTTTCTGGTGTGATAATTGACACCAAAAAGGACCACTACATAAGTTAGAGGAGTTACAACATCTTAAACTAGTGATTAACCTGAGAATCAAAGTAAGAAAATTCATTAGAAACAACCAATGGGAGTGGCCTTTCCATAACAATAGAAGGGTAGAAGTCATTACGAATAACATGCCAACTTGTTAAGAAGCAAAGTGATAAAATATTGTGGATGGTGAGTAGTTCCACGAAGTTCAACTCAAAAACATATAGTAAATATCTATAGGAGGATTAAACAAGAAGAGTGAACTAGAACAATATGGTCTAGGACAATGACATTATCCCTGCTAATGCTTTCATTCTTTGGTTAGCAATTGCTGGGAACTTGCAACCAAGGATAGAATCAAGTTCCGTATAGAAACTTTTGTTTGTGAACTGTGCAATACTCAAGTAGAATCAATGGACCACTTATTTCTAAATTGTAGGTACACAAAACAAAATTGGAAAAAAAACTACAAATAGTTCTTGAATTTACTATATCAACACATAAATGGGAAGACCTGATAGAAAGGATAACTACACTAAAAATGGAAAATAGAGGAATATTATAAAGCCCTAAAAATATATCTTGTTGTAAGGGTGTACTTTATATGGCAAGAGAGGAATAGGAGAGCATTTAGGAAGGAAACTAGAGAAATGAACAAGTATATCAGAAAATTGTTTTACATTGTAGGCTTACACTGATAGCTAGAAAAGTTGTAGAGAATCTCTCCCCCAACATGAAAAGAAGATGGCTAGCTTATAACAAGGATATATATTTCTCTTTTCCCTTTCGTCATAGCACTTGTATGTTACCCGTAAAGGTTATAGTGCAACCATTATAATACAATTATATTTTCAACAAAAAGTAGAGTCCTAGGATGCTTAAATTTGAGAAATAATATGTGCATAGAACTAGTGCTTGACCAGTATAAACACAATGTTAATTTTGTTCTAGATCTTTAATCCATCATAAAGTTGCTTGTAATCAACATCTGGCATCAAGTTGTAATTGATGTTGATTTTGTTATATAACTTTCTTCATAAAATAATGATGAGTTTGATATCATTCATATACCCCACTAAAGCTAGTCTTGTTCTATTTGTTAACTTCTTAGACCTTCATAAAAGACAAGTACTTATGTAATATATATTTGGCACTTACCATGCCTTATCCACTTTTTCAACATTTTTGAGTTAGGTTTGACCTTTGATGTCTTCTACAAAGTTGTTCTACATCTTCTTATCTTCTAGATGACTCTAAAATCTTCTTGATTGGATAATAATGAAAAAAGGACACTCAAATCTAAGTTTTCTACTCATCACTCAAAAGATAATGATCTAAATATAGAAAAACATCATATAGTTCCACATAAAACGTGTTATAAATATTTTAAATTACAACTAATTTCACACCTAATAATATGTAAAATATATTCTTATGAAAGGGGTCTTTTATCTTAGGTCTATGACCTAGATTTTTCTAGCTCACTGATTTGAACTCCTCCTCCTTATTATTGTGTTGAGTAAGATCTATAAAATTTGCTTTTGATATAGGCTCTTAGGTATATTTAGAAGAATTCCCAACAAAAGGAGTAGATTCTTGAGTTTCTAGGCAGTTTATTGAGGGCATAATAGATGCATTATAGGTGCTAGTCTTAGTATTTGAAGATAAGTTGGCATTATTAAAATCTATGACTGTTGAGGATTGTGGAAGTATCTTTGTACTTGATTGTTCAATTTGAACAAAAATAATAATGCCACTTTAATTAAAAGAGTCTAATACAAGACTTGGATTTAGAGCACTTAAGTTTAAGATATGGTTGGATTTACAAGTTGGTTTTAGAGCAATGGTATCATCTAAATTATTTTGTAGTTCTCCTAATAAACTTGTTTGAAATTTCTTGCCTATTGCTCTCTATTCTTTGGCTACTCCTTGTGTTGGTTTCTATTTATAGTTAACCAAAATATTAATCCCTGGGTTGATTTCCATTGATAGATAACCAAAATATTGACCTTTTACCCTCATTTAGTTTCATGATTTTAATAGTTCCAAAGAAGTGATAATTCATATCCACTTCTATATAGATCCTTAACCAACTCTTTTTATGATAGCAGTATGTTCATCCAAGCATAAAAGTTTGCTAATTGGGCTAACTATGTAGCTTAAACAAGTAGTGGACTAATATTCTAATAGCAAGTTATGAAATTTAACTTGTATGGAACGTGCTCCGGTTTCATATTGAATGATTTTCTGCATAATTTGTTTATTAAAGATTTTGAAGAGGAATAAATCCTCTCCATTGATGAGTACCTATTCTAGTCCAAGTTTAGACCAATTAGTTGAAAACCATCTTTGAGTCATTAGAAAAGCATGCCTCTTTTTTGTGAATAACCCTACTCAGATATAGACCACTTCAAAGCTCCATCTTTGAGTGGGAGAAATAATGAGGGAGTTATTAGGTGTTGGAGGTAGAAATTTTTGGTTTCTCGTATGATGAATTATTGCCTTCAACTCGACTCTAGGTTTTCAAACTAGTATTCCCTACCTTATGAAGGATTGATGAGTTGGCCACAAGTGTTAACACCTAGAGGGAGATTCTCAAGTCCTTGGTGGAATCAAAAGTAAGAAAAGCGGGACAAAGATTAGAGATAGAAGGAATGAGGACGATGGATGGATTTTGACTCATAATGTAAAAATAAAATTGACTTGGTTTTTATAGATATAGAGAAGCTGTAGGTGAAGTTCAAATAAGAATGAATAAGGTACCGAATATAGGAATAATAGATATAGGAATCATAGACGGAGATTAGAGATTAAAGATTAAAGATTAGAGATTAAGATGAGTGATGGAGGAGCTAGGACTGAAGTCTGGATGAAACTAGAGGATAAGCTTAGACGAAAAAGGTTTCATTGAATAACCATTCTTAATTGGGAAACAAAATTAGATATAAAAAAAAGAATAGGTGAAAACTTTTAAGAGTTGATAGATAAAAGCACTTGAAATTTATAAAACTAATAATTATAAATATCTAAAATTAAGAGATGATAATTTTTTCTTATTTTTCATTATTTTAAATCAATAATATTAACTAAATTCCTTATATTATTATTTATAAGAATTGGGAAATAATAAGAAAGATTTAAGTTAATTAATAAAAAGATGGAGTGTTGTAATTCAAATGTGATCTAATAACCATAGACAATAAACAAATTATGTCAGTTTAATAACCATAGACAACAAACATAATCAAGAACCTACAAATCATCTCAGTTTTTCAAAAAAAGACTTATAATCTGTACGGAAAACTGTAGTATGAATAAACATGTCATCTCCTGATTTCGGAACAGTCATCCAACTTCTATAAATCAGTACAGACTTGTAAAATCACAAGCACGTATCTTGATTTCAGAATTCGAAAGATCGGATCATAGTACTTGTCCTTTCTGCATTGTTGGTGAGTGAGCTCATTATTTACGCAGGGAATGCCCGGGTGGTAATAGATTGTGAAGGAGCAAGCACCCTTTCTTCTTCCTTAGTTGGATGGAGCAAGCACCCTCTTCTGTTCTCTCTTTGTTGTTACTGTCACCGCCATTGTTATACAACTCCTTTATTCCTCATTTTTTTCCCATTTTTGTGATGAGTGATTATTGTACACTACTCTAATATAGAAGTGATTTCATAGAAGAAACTTTTTCTGGTCATTGACATTGCGGGAAACGGACTGAAGCCCCCGATGATTTCTGATATTGAAGAGAATACGAAATGAGCCCTTTTACGATCCATGATTCATTGCAAGTCTACTGTAGTATGTACTTCATGTCTTCGTTTATTAAAGCATCGATCAGATATATAATGATGTCCTGAAATCCCATGTCATTCCTTTTTGATCATCTGCTTCGGTTTCTTCAAAAATTTGAAGGACGCATTGGAATTCGACTCCTTCATCTACAGGATCTGAACGCAGTTCATAGCATAAAGGCTAATACGATTAGTCTATTAAGATATTGAGATACTTGTGGAACATGTATTTTCCCAAGAATTGGATTTGAACTCTATCTCCTGCTTTAGTATCCACCATTACCTAATTAAAAGTCCCTCAAGATCCCATCCTGCCACTTGCATCCTCTACATATATGGTGTTTATTACAGCAGAGGGTAGTCAAAGAGGGATGCAAGTGGAAGGATGGGATCTTGAGGAACTAACTTCCGCATTTCAAGGAATTTTGAGCTTTCTCCTAGGTTTTAATACACACCTTCCCATCTGCCAATGCTAGACTGTTGCATCCAAGAATTTTTCCTAGTAAGACACGCCTTTTCGTCGAGCATGCGCGTAGTTTTTAACCATATGAGCCTTCCCTAGTGTCCACTTTGGTTTTCAGTAACTAAAAAATTAACAAATATGGTACTTGGCGGACTAGGTGGTGATGCTATGATTCGTCTATTTGATAAACCAAGACATCTCTCACGTAGAGAATACGGTTTGTGTTTAGATTCTATCATTTTCCCTCTTGGTAGGTTTTGAATAGGTCACCCTTCCTGCTTTCTGTATGACAATCAAAACTAATCTGATCTTTTACTTATTTAGTGAGGCATTGAAATTCCCAGGTAAAATTCAATTAAAGGTTTGACTATGGTAAAGAAGATTAATCTCCTTTTATTTCATGTTTAACTTTCTCCTTCTTTCGGATTAGAAGCACTCCCTAGATTAGGACATTCGAACCAACCAAAGTTGTTGGGCAAATTTTAAGATAAACATAGAAGTTTGATTAAATCTTTTGTTCCATCATGATATTAACCAGTCAAGTGTTTGTGGACAAAGCTAATGTGTCTTAGTCTTCATTGTGATCAAACCATTTAGAGGAAACAACACTGATCAAACTTTTAGGTTTATCTTTGCGATAGGACATCCAACCCCATATCTTTTACATCTTTGCGAATAGTTAGTTGTGGTCAAGGTTGCAGGTCTGGAGTAGTTAAGGGCAGCTCAAAATTGTCACCTAAAATCGTAGGAGTGCCAGGGTAGGAAAGGGGCGACTTCTAATGCGAATAGCGACAACAAGAACCGGTCTTTACACACGGTGAGGAAATGGCCGATCTGGCCAACCAGCAGGTATATATGTCCTTTTGTCTGATAGTGCATTTCAAATCACTAAATTTTTGTTCGTGTCAATTCTTTAGTTATTACTTCTGTTTTTTGCATCATTTTTTTTACTTGTCACATCTCCATGTGGGTTTACCGGAAAACAGTCTCTCTACTATATAAAGGTAAGACTACGTAATATAAGATCTCCCCGGACCCCGCCTCACTGTGAGACTTTAGAGTGAGTGGGATGATGACGATGATGATAAACAGTGATCAAAGCTAATTGTACATGTTTCACGTCTATACTGTGTTTGTCAAAAGAATAATGTTCGGAATACCAATACTTCTAACAACTGTAAGAACTGTAAAAACTCCTATCCATTTACCAAATTAAAGATTCAATAATGCTAACATTATTGTTGTAAAAGCAACTCATGTCCAAATAAAAGAAGAAGAAAACCTTTTTGGTAATGTCTTTCCTCACTTTCCTTGAACCTCTAGCAAGGATCCTGAAATTTTGACAGGATTCTCCAAATGACAAAATACTGAATAATTTTTCACTTTCTGTCTTGGGACGATACTATTGATATATTGCTACAGTAGGTGCAATTTAAAGGAGTGAAATGAGTTTACAA
This sequence comes from Erythroxylum plowmanianum, assembly GCA_025531925.1. Classification (NCBI taxonomy): domain Eukaryota; kingdom Viridiplantae; phylum Streptophyta; class Magnoliopsida; order Malpighiales; family Erythroxylaceae; genus Erythroxylum; species Erythroxylum plowmanianum. The sequence goes on along the minus strand of JANVCQ010000009.1, from coordinate 17,941,152 downwards.
ATCCTGACAAAACCCAAAAGAAATGGCAGAAAAAAGAATTAGAAGTCGCTGTCTTTCCTGTCAACCAATACCAACACAAATTGTCGACCCTCGCACCTCTTAAATTACTCGTGTTGAGAATTTTGCTGTAAGGTTAGGCATAACAACAAGTAGACTAACAATGGCCTGCTTCTGCAGTTTTCTTAGGACTCTATGTCTTGTCCTCTCGGCACTCATTGTCATTTCCTTTTCTGGGGTGCTCGCGATCGGCGACCACGAACTCAGCTGGATTCCAACCAGAGCATCTCGCTGCCATGGTCGGGCCGCAGAGTGTACGATGGAGGATGAGTTTGAGATGGATTCAGAGAGCAACCGTCGTATTCTGGCGACCACAGACTACATAAGCTACGGTGCTTTGCAGAGGAATACGGTACCGTGTTCTAGGAGAGGTGCGTCTTACTATAACTGCCAACCTGGGTCGGAGGCCAATCCTTATAACCGTGGTTGCACCTCCATATCTCGATGTCGGAGTTGAGAGATGTTTTCAGCTGTGGCACTCTTGTTTTCGGGTTTTAAATTATTCTTACATGTATATTTTCTTCTTCTATAACCACCGACGATTGCAATAAATTTACGTTTGATCATTTGATATTATTGTTGGATCGATGTTTCATGTCTAGCTAGATATATAGTAGCTGCCCCTCATCAAGACTTCTGCTTGCATTTCGTTATCTAAGATTCCATCATCGACTATTGCTTCGTATTTACTGTGTATTGCGTGATTATTATGATAATGTTTACGTTACTTTGACTGCTACATGTCTCTCTTTGATTTAGATATGTCCATCGTATATGCTCTTCTTCTTGAGAAGAGGAGATGGTTTCGGCTCAGAAAATTGTAGAAAGTTGGTAAATGAGGAACATTGGAACAATCTTTTGACATGTTATTCTCGTTGGTTTCGCTTTGGAGGGGAAGTAATGATCGGTCATGTTATGTTCCTCTTCTCGGCGGGAAAGGAAAAACTGCACCTATCTTCGTCCTACATGTTATTACATTTGCATTTCTATAAATTTTGATCATGATTTCAGAAGTTGGAAAGAAACGATCTTTTGGGTCGATCAGAAGATGGAAACTTGAAAACAAGGTCCAGGGATCTTTTGATGATCGTTTTTCTCTCTTCTGACTCAAATCTTTCAAGGTGAATCAGGGAGTACAATGGCCGATAGGAATTTGAGTACTAAATAGCTAGGAGATGAAAGTGTTTACACTTTTTCTCTCTTTTTTTTTTTATTGTTCACGAGATACTTTAGGAGGGTTTCAATTATGAGAAAGCATCTTTAAGTCATCCACACCCAGACTAATTTCCGTTCGAGCTAAATAAGTCCTTTGCGAAAGACAAAGCTCTGACCCCAAGTTTTAAACGGCTGTATACATGAAGACGGTTTGAATCTGTGACCTCACTTAAGCCAGAAAAGTCCCTTAGTAACTTACCTGTGCCCAAAGGTTAGTGATTACACTTTCTAAAGTCAGAAACCTAAACCAAAAGAAAGGATTTCGTAGACTAGATCCCAAAGTTCCAACAAATTTTGGGATCTTCACCTTCACCGGCGACTTTCCCTACACGTCACGTACACGGCAGATGCATGGGAAGGCAAAAAAGCAGACGCATGGGAAAGCAAAACTATCCTCTGAATACACGATTGCATTTTCTTTTTACTCGCTGCTACTGGCAGTTTTGCAATAGATGCTTCGAATGAGCTCAACGTCTCAAGGTTACAAATTCTCTTTTCATGAATTCAACCTCAAGTATGACTAGGTCTCACATCTGGTTTGATGGTTCTCAAATTTGCCATTGTAATTCCATCACTTTGCTATCTTGCAGAATAAACTAAGGGGGTGCTTAGTTGGTTGAAATGGAAAGAAAGGAAAGAGTAAAGAATATGATGAACAGTATTTTCATATCTCCCTTTTAAGACAATACTGCATACCTCCCAATATAGTGAGGAATGAAAGTCATATTTGTTTCCATTCCTAACTATGTTCATCATAAATTCTATTACCATTTCCCAAATGAACCAAGGAAATCCTAATACTTTTAAAAGTTAAAACATTGGGAATAGTAGTGTTTTCCATGGTTTTACCCGAGCAATGGACACTACCTGCTTCAACTTTGGGTTTTATGAAGAAATAGACCAGACTGATTGAGCAATTCAGGGAATATGCATATAAATGTTTGCATCAATTTCAAAAATATATGTCAAGAGGCAACGTCACTTCAAAACAATTCGCAACCAGATCTAAATTGCCCCAGTGAGGCAACAGCTACTTCTCAGAAAAAAATCTACAAGCAACGACGCAGAAATACTCGCCAGCATAAAACTCATCGCATAGATCATAGTCATAATTTGGAGGTAAGTGAAAAATATAGCACGGAATTACATTGTGATCCAACTGGGCACTTTGCAGCCTGTCTAATTCTAACCCGAACCTTCCTCTGGCTTCCCTTCCTCAGGCGTTTGCTTTGAGGGGGCCACAGGAGATGGCGAACCCTCCACTCCCATCTCTGCCCTTAGGTCATTGATACTCTGCTCCAACTCATTTATGCGGGTTCCCATGTCATCAAGTGCATTGAAGTTAAGAAATTCAAAAAACAAAAAAATCCCAAACCATTTTCTGTCATTGATACTGCTAAAGAAAGTACCAAGGCTACATAGCTCATAGAAATTAGCCCCTAAACGAGTTTAGCACCAAATTATACTGAAAAGCAAACATGCTTCGCATACTGAATTGATTCACATACCACCACGAATGACAAACAGAAAACACGAGTAAAAGACTGAACAAAGTAATGTAGTTATGTGGGGCACATTGATTTTAACTGAAAAGGATATTCTTAGTTACGATGGAATCTGACATTGTTTGAAATCTTGATTGCTGCAAACAAAACCTTATTAGTCAGTAAAAACAAAAATCAAATGAACGGAGGGGCTTAAGCAACAAACTTACCATCTGTTGAAGAAGATTTTGCACCTGAAGCATCATTCAAACAATTCCATCAAAACTCAAAACGGGCATTTTTAATTCCATACAAGACCAATAAAAGACCAGCCTAGAATCGGTATGAAAAGGCGTTAAGAAACTTACAAAAGCGGCCATATCCGTTGAGCTCTTCTTTGGATCTTGAGAATCATGTCCATCCTGCAAAACCACAAAACATTAACATAAGCCCAGAAAATTGGAAACCCTAGAGGTTGGAGAAAGGAAAGATTCGGTGATGATTCCATAGAATGTGGCACATTAGTAGAGGGATTAGGAGAGAAGCAAAGTCTCTCACCATTTTTTCGTCGCCGATCTTTTGTTTTGTCTGCTCTGCTATACCGATTTCAGGTGGAAACCAAAAAATTGTTGATGTTGGAGAAAATAATAAACACCACATATTTAGAGGCGGGAGGATCTTCCATTACTCGCCCTGGACATTCGTCAATTTACCAATGTGCCATTAATTCAAATTCCATGTATAAACGCGTTTTTGACAATTTATGTTGACTTTTGTTCAAGGTTTTGAAATTCGAACTGAACGTCGAATCGAAAGTTTTATTGGTTATTGGTTTGATCGGTTCGATCGGTTAGACCATCGGTCGAATCGATGTGATATTATAATTATGTAATAATTCTATTTAATTATATATAATATTAGTAATATAAAAAAAATAAAAAAATGTACCAAATAATATAAATAAATATAAATAAAAAATTCATTTGATCGGTTCAAATAATATAAATAAAAAACGTGATGTATTTTAGAAAGAAAAAAAACAAAAGAAAATTTAAAAAAATTTATTGAACCGGTGGCTAACTGGTTCTAGCAGTTTCGGTTTAACCGGTCAATTGACCGGTTCTCACCGGTTCGCATTGATCCAATTAGGAACTGATTTTTAGGAGTCACTCGGACCTAATAGCCGACCGGTCACCGATCGAACCGGTCGAACCGGTTGGTCCGATCCGAATTTTAAAACACTGCTTCTGTTAGAATGTGCTCATTCGAGAATAGAGATGGCAATAGATCGCATTCTAAATCTTTTTAAATAATCTTTTAATAACTAAAAGTATAAACTAATGTATTAAAAAATTAAATTGAGTCTGAGCTTAAATAGACCTGTTCCATAATCAATTCTTTTAAATAAAGTATTGTTATTTTGTTAAGAATAATTAAACTTCATATTGATCTGAACCTAGAAACCTAACTTATAAGTTGGTCCATTCAAAACATCTAAATCTAAACCTAACTCATAAACTGGTCCATTAAAAAAGTCTAAATCTAAACCTAGAAGCCGGCATATCGTCATCCCAGTCGGGAAATATACTAATTTTCTGTTACTGAAAAAGTATAATATCAACATATTAGAATAAGTTAAAATTTTGTTAAGGCATTTCCAAAGCATTAATCATTTATTCATAAGCTTGTGACTAAATGCTTGCTTAGATGGACTTATATCAGTAGAGTTTTTGTCAGTAGAGTTTTTATCAGTAGAGCTTTTTTAAAAAGAGTTTTTCTAACAAGTCAGTTGATTATTTGGCTGTCATTTAAAAAAGAGCTTTTTTGAAAGAGTTTTATACAATAGACTATTTGATAACATAAAAATAAAAAGCACTTTATATTTTAACTATATTTTATTTATTTATATCAGTAGAGTTTTTGTCAGTAGAGTTTTTATCAGTAGAGCTTTTTTAAAAAGAGTTTTTCTAACAAGTCAGT
>JANVCQ010000009.1:17901162-17912299 GCA_025531925.1 Erythroxylum plowmanianum | reverse complement strand
ATGCAATGAATGGTTTTAAAATTTAGTGACTTTCGATTATGTTAGATGATGCTATGTATAATTTGGTTTTGCTTTTGTTCTAACATGCCATTATCATAAGATATGTACTTAAATATGCTTGAATGTTTGGGTATGTATCTTGTGGTGGTGGGATGTTGCAAGAAGTCTTTTTCATTCTATAATTTGTAGTTTTTGCAACAAGTTGTTTTTTTTAGTGTTTGTTTCAAGATTAGATTGGGAGTGTTAGTCATCTGAACCTGTACTCAATATTGAAACTTTATGAGATAACTTCCAGTTGTTTTGTGGTATAGTCTCAAGCAACGTTTAATAGCTTGGAATCTCTAAACTCTTGTAAGTTCCTATGTGAATTAGTATATTTGCTTGTCAATTTTGGCTTATAGTTTTTCCCTCAATATTGGAGTCTATGCATATCTAGTGTTCAATTTATTTTCTTGTCATATATATTGTTTGGATTTGTCTTTGAGATTGGGTCTCTTGAGACTTGTTGATTATTCTTGATTGTCATTGTGGGAGTTGTGATTAAAACCTAATAAAGTGGTATTAGAGCCATTAATCATGAACGGTGGAAGCAGCTTTACAATCAAATTGGCATCTACAAACTACTCTATTTGGAGACCCATGATAAGAGATCTTTTATTTGTAAGGATCTTTTCGATCCTATCAATGTAGAAAAAATGTGAAGGATGATGTTCCACCTAAACCAGAAAAATGATAGCTAGAGAATAGGAAAAGATGAAGTGGAAAATTTTGGGCACTTTTTGATAGTGGATTAATATCAATATATTCATCTATGTGTCCCAAGAACCCGATCTGTTTGAGTTGAGGAAGAAGTTGGAAGGCTTTTAGTAAAGGAAGATTACCCACAACAAGGCCCTTCTGACTGAGAGGTTTATGAATTTGAAACTAAAAATCTAGAAAATTTATGTCAGAGCACCTTAGTGATTTCCAAGACATCATAAAAAGGCTAACTACTATGAACATTATTCTTAATGATAAGCTGCAAGCCTTGTTCTTGTTGAGTTTGTTACCAAATATTAAGAGACATTGGTAGTTACCATTTGCAACTCAGCCCTAAAGAGTGTGCTCTCCTTAGATGTTATTAAAAAGAGCACAATTTGTGAAGAGATGAGAAGAAAAGGAGATGGGAGATTATAATAGAAAGCAGAGGAAGAAGTAAGAGCAAAGATCCTGAAGGATATGATAAGTCTAAGAATCAATCGAAGTATAGAGGTGACAAACAGATCAAGATATGCCACTATTGCAGCAAGCCTAGACACATTTAAAGGTTTTGCTATAAATGCAAAGGGGATTTAAAAAAATCAAGATTATTGAAAAGATGGGGATGATAAAAGTATAGTCATAATAACCTCAAACACAAATGATGAGGTGTCATTGATCTGAGTAACTAGTGAATGCTTCCATGTTAGTGATTCAGGTATAAATGGCATGTCGATACAAGGGCCTCTTATCATCATGCTCTAAAAAGGGAGCACTTCTCAAACTATAGGAGCGATGATTTTGAAAATGCATAGATGGGTAATCACAATTCCTCCAATATTATCGATATTGGTGATATTTGAGTTTAAACCAATGTTAGATGCTTGCTAACTTTAAGAGATGCACGATATATTCCCGAATTACACCTTAATTTTTTATCAATTAATGTACTTGATCATAAAGGGTATCAACACACATCTGGTGATGGAAAATGGAAGTTTTTAAAAGCAGTAATGACAACTACATATGGAGAGCTATGTTGCACATTATAGAAGACGCACATAAAAATGTGAAAGAGGTAGAGTTGTGTAAAACTAAAGATCTGTAATTCACAGTCACACAGGAGGAAATGAATTTCTTGAAGAAAAATGAAACATATGAGCTAGAGGAACTTCTAAGTGAACCATGTGTCCATCGACATAAGTGAAAAGAACACCAGAAAAGGGGGAAAAAAAAGAGTAAGAGTAAGATGAGAAGTCTTTCTCATTCTATAATTGATAGCAGTAAGATGAGAATTCTTTCTCATTTAATAATTGGTAGCTTTTGCAACAAGTTGTGTTTTTTTAGTGTTTGTTTTAGGATTAGATTAAGAGTATTGTTCATTTAGCGTATCGATATGTACTTAATATTGAAACTTGGTGGAATAACTTATAGATGTTTTGTGGTATAGTTCTGAGGAAGGGTCAAAAACTTGGAACCTTTAAACTCTTATAAATTCCTATTTGAATTAGTGAATTTGCTTGTCTCTAAGAAACATGGTCCTAGAGAACTACACAAGCATCCACTTGACGTGTAGACTTATATAGACACCAACACAGTCTTGTAAACTTACATAAGCACTCACCAAAATTGCTTCAGTTATTCTATTTTCTGACTCGATTTCACCTAATTCTTCTCCTTTTTATCCATGAAGGTAAATAAGGTCTAAAAACATAATAAAAACAAGATAAGTACCAAAAACAAAAAAAACTCTCAAATAAACAAAAAATGTAATAAATATAAGATTAGAAATATAGTCTATTTAGCAATCATCAAACTATCGCCACACTTAAGCATTTTGCTTGTGCTTAAGTAAACCAATTTTATTACTCTCAACTTAATAAGAAACAACTTCAAGAAAGCGTTAAAAAAGATAGTGTCCATTAAGATTCTCCATTATTTATTCAATTGTAAAGTTCATTGAAATATTAAGCACTTGGTTACTTGCATCAAATTATAAATCAATCCAATTCAATCCATAATTCTTCAAGTTTCAACTCAATTCACATTGTTCCACTTAATGTATAAGGCGAACGTATATAAGATAAGTGATAAAACCTTTAAACATTTTCATACACCTTTATTGAAAACAAAACACTAAATTGAAACAACATAGGAGCATTTAAACAAAAGTCACCTGACTTTTTGATGTGAAAGTAAATACCCTATCATGAATACCCTCGGTTACTATGTCACTATCTCAAATGGCTACTAGTACCACTCTTTAATTTTGACCTTTTTATTAGTACAAAGCTAGCATAGTGAAATTATTTATGCTTGTTTATTCACATACTACTTTTTAATTTTTTGTTTTTTATATATGGGGTAGTAAAATGCTCAAAAAGAATTCACATTTAACTCAAAACATATGCAAATTAGACATAAAGTATAGTGATGCAAAGAAGTATCCATTCTCAAAATTAATGAACTAAATTGAAATCAACTTAATCATCAAAACTCATAACTATTTGCTTGAATAAATCAAATCACAATCACATCCAAACTTACAATGAATCATCTTGATTGACATTCTCTTGAAAAAATCAAATCGGTCAGTATTAAACTAATTATAACAAGATTGACAAGCTTGACTGCCAAGTCATTATCCCACACTTAAGTTGTACATTTTTCTCAATGTAAAAAACACGCAAGAACAATGAAAAGTATGTAGAATGAAATAGGGGTGAGGATAACTGGTACTCCCCTGATAGAAAAAGATTTATAGTATTGTTCAATGTCATCAGCATCCATCCACTACTAGTGAAATATTTTCTACTATAAATTAAGGGTTGATGTTGTCTTTATAACATATAGAACTCCATCAAATTTCAAATAGCAAAATTATGCCCATCAAACTAAAACTATCAAAATAACTAAACTAGTAATGTAAATCCCGCAAACTACTTAATAAAAACAAAAACACCTAATTATTTGGCTGCCTCCCAACTAGTGCTTCTTTATAAGCCTTATATGTAGACTTCTTAATAAGCCCTTTTTCGACATCAATCTATAATTAGCAACTTGCTTTCACTCATTTTCCTATATAAAAGTTCAGTAGCTTACAAATAAACCATATGTTGTTGTAAAGTTTCGATCATGGATCTTATACATAATATATTTCAAATATATGCGGCGAAAAATAAAACATAACTTAAAAAACATATATATTCATGCAAATAGATATAGAAAACAAAAACATGAAATGTAAGATGTTTATATTTAGGCAGCTTCTCATAATTATGATGATAATTGAGATAAAAGCTATAAGATTAAACAAGTGCTCACAATAAGGAATTTTGTAAAATTATCTTATTAAACTACCGTCCCAACAATAACATGATTGTCATATGGAGATACGGAATAAGATATTTAAGTGATTAGCTTAGTGTAACTAGCAAATTGCTAGTTTATGCCTTATAACTAATCAGTTGGTTATAGTTTTAACGACATAATTATTTAAAAGAATTCTTTATCTTTTACATTTTTTAAGGACATATAAACGTTACAAATATTATGATAAGATCTTAATTATGAGTTTTATATTGTATTATGTATTATTCTTAAATTATTTTTATTCATTGTTATATTAAGACTAGAAATTAACAGTGTAAAAAGAATAACATACATTATGTTTCTTCCTTATAAAGAAAGTAGTCAATCTGATAAATTAAAGTATGGAGATACTTAAATAAACGTTATGCATATTAGAGAACAAGTTTATTAAATTGACCTAATATGATAATTTCATATGAATCATTACTTGTATATATATATAAATATTGATTGTATATGTGATCCTTTAACTTAATATTTGCAAAGTATCTCCGTAGAGATTGTTGTATTTTAATACTACTTAGATATATCCAAGTCAAGGGTAGCTCGTTTGGTATTTATTGGATATAACATAAATTATATGAAGGCAGTTGAGTGATTAATATAGGATTTATCATTCGAAAATGACGAAGAAGAATATTTTGTTGTTCTCAATTAATATTAAAGTGAGAAATCTTTAGCTAAGGTGCAATAATACCTTTAAAAAATTACAAAAGTCATTAATAAAATAAGTTACTAATGGTAGAAAACTAATATAATTAGATTCAAAATAAGGTAGACATTAATTATATACTTTATATCTAATTAGAAAATTATATAATGAAATGATTAAATTACATAAAAAGATTATGCATATAGGTTTAGTAAAAACTATTTTGACATTCTTAATATTTAGGTGATCTTGATGTGTTACTAGATGTCAATCTTGATCTATAGATATAAATTGTTTGATTAAAAACTTAAAAATAAATTAAAGGAGAATAATTTATATAATGCTAAATATGATATAGCAATATAATTTATATTTATTGCCAACATATTCGGGACCTAATGAGTCACACATAAAGAACAACAAAGAAAAGTAATTTAAAATCAAATTGAAATTAATTGCAAAGTTTTAAAAGTTAAATATGAAATATATAAATGAAGATTAATATGAGATATTAAATCCTACTTGATTCTAATTTATATTTAATTGAATTAATCATAGTTTTAATTAAAATTAGAATTAGAATTCAATTAAATTACCAATTCCTTAAGGAATTAACATTTATGCTTTACTTTTGTCTATAATGCTTGTAAATTCTCTCAACCAATTAGTGTGAATGTAGTTAGGGATTAAACATTTGTACATGTATGATAGTTTTTACTTTTTACAAACATCCTTTTATCAATTACAATTCGTTGAAACAGCCAACCAAATGTTTCCTAATCAAGTCAAATACTATAAGGCTGTCCTGAAGCTTTTGGGTGTGACTATTGAAGTTCTGTTTTGTCAGAACATTAACGTTTCTAGAGTTTAGACCCACATTCCCTTTCTGTCGAAACCTTACAAGACTGCAGATTTTCCTTTCCTAATGCTACTGCTTCACTGCATACGGTGTCGCAACCTATACGAGCTTGGTGGGTTACAAACAGAAAAGGTTTATTTAAAATGTTTCAGACATTTGTGGACATGGTTGTTGGCATTATCACTTAGTTTAGATGTCAAGTGCCTGACGGCTTTTTCTTTTTTTCTTTTTTCTTTTTTTTGCATAAAAGGGAAATTATCAATTACATAACGAAGCGGGGAAAGCTAATTCTAATGATATCCTCGAGGAGGATCGAAAGGCACCCGGGGGGGCGTTGTTACAAAAGTGGTAATGCCTAGATTAAAAAAAACAGCAAAGTTCGCGAACCAATCGGCACTCTAGTTGGTTTCCCTGTAAATGTGTCGAGGGAGGACCGTCCAGTTGCGGGTGAGGAGTGCGTGAATGCCAAGGATGAGGGGATTGTGCGAGGAAGCACGGGAGGCTGGGTCAGAAAAAGAGCTCAAAGCTGCCTGAGAGTCGATTTCCAGGATCACGCGGCGGTAGCCTAAGTTCCAAGCAAGTTATAGGCTAGTAAAAACTCCCACAGCTCAGCAGTGAAGGAAGAGCGCTTTGATTTCGCTACCCATGAACGTTAAGTTCGGCCGACTGGAGCTTCCAAATTGCGTTACTTTAATCAAGTATCTATTTAGTTGATGCCAAGTCAAGTCCGATTGCAGTTTGATTAATCACGTCTTTTTTCTTCTTGTTAAATGCAATGGTTAATACTAAATCTAACTCAGCTTTTATCAAGACGTGAATATAAAACTCAAACTTAGTTCAATATCAGATTATTATTGGGATCGAGTCATTTAGATCTAAGGCTACCTAATTAGAGAAGTTGTACAAATTTGTAACATAATAATTAAAATTAAAGATAATTAGGCACATTTATTTGTTTTCTAGTTTTAAATTCATATCAATAAAAATATCCCAAATTAGTTCTTTTTATATTTTTATTAATTTTAAGTGAACTTAATTGATCAATTTTATATTTCCTATGAATTTTGACTAATTTAAGAATTTTAAAAAAGATAAATTAGTTAATTTTAATTTTATTTTATACTATGATCCTACTTAAATCATATGAATTCTATACATGAAACTCAAAATGATTTAATATATTAAACTGGACTTACCTTAAATCAATATAAAATTTATTTTCTTGATAAGCGTCCTTCTTGCTCCAAACCATATTAAATTATGATCTTTTGGATATTTAAAAAGCAGTATCTGATACATGATTGGTTGTTATTTTTATTTGGTAAAACTCTAACTAAATTATTAAAATAAATTGTTTTACTATTAATTCAAACATCGCTTTAGTAGTTGCTTTACATATTTCAATACAATATTTTAATTAAATTATATTCTTTTGTTAATTTGTCATGAGAAGTGTTACATTAACGAGGCTCTAAGTCATAGATTTGATAATTACAAAATACATAATTATTAATATATTTATCATTCGTGATTCTAGTAAGTTAATATGTAAAAGATCAAGATCAATGAAAAAGTAAAGTGAACAAAGGAACCAAATAAGTAATCAAAAGATTTTTAAAAAAAGAGCAAAATGAAGAATATGTATAACTTGAAGGAGATTAAAGGAAATTCAAGTAAAAAATCCAGAATAAGAAGGAATCAATCATATTAAACTTTAAACAAATCATTGTAATCTTGTCTTAGTTATTTCCATGAATTAAGAAATCAGTCATTACATGTTCGTTTACAAATAGAGCATAATGCATAATTCCTCTCATAATTTAAAGAAAATTTGATTTGATCTTTGAAAAACACCTCTTGACATTTGAACAAAAATTTAAGAACTTTTGTAATGGTTTTAAATCAATTTTTTTAATCAAAAGGATGTGTTTCAATTTTTTAATCAAAAGGGTTATGATATGTTAAACAATAATTTGTTTTAAGAGTTACTAAGGCCTAAGGGGGAACTTTCTATTTAGTGAGAGGCCTGATTAGTTAATACCATATCTGGTAGTATATGACTAATAAAAGGAGGTGTAGCTAACTAAACGTGTCAAAAAACTATTCCTTAAATTAGCTAGTGTATCTACCTATCGACTACTTAAATTAGTTTTGAGTATAAATAGACCACAATTGAGTTATGAGAAAATCTCTGACATATTAAAGAGTTGCTTAGAGCCTTTAGCAACTAAAGAGAGCATCTATGTATTGCATAACATATACCGAGAGAGTAATAGATGTGCGAACTGGTTAGCCACCCAGGTAGCTCATTCCGACCTTGGCGTCACTTTTTTTTATGTTCCACCTATAGGGTGCTATAGTATCCTGCTCAAGGATAGGTTGGGGATCTGTTTCTCCGTACTCATTTTATAACCGGTGTACTCTTTTTCCCTTTATATATATATATATATATAAAGAGAGCATCTATATATTGCATAACATATATTGAGCCTTTATTTATTGATGTAATAAAGATATGACTTTTTAAGTCATATAATTATACAATTATTAAAATTGCTTATACGGTTTATAATGATTCGTTTTGGCCTTAAACAAGATTTATAAAGAGTTATTATCCATCTGTAATAAAGCAAGATGATTATAAGGTTTCTTTTTTCTCCCACGATGAAAAAAAATATGAGCACCTTACCATTGAAAAAGCTAATAGGATTACCCCTCACTTACAAGTTGTTGATGAATTATTTGCATGAACAGGAAGTGTCCCCAATAAGAAGAAACATGGTTTTTAAAGTCTCTAAAGATTAGAAAATTTGATGATAAGGAGACCTATACAAGCAAGAGTTATGAGAATGATATAGAACTCATTAAAGGGACGAACAATTAAAGAAGAATAATAAAGTATTTAAGGTCATATGGAATGAAATTACTAGTTTAGAGGAGTGAGAAATGAAAAACTATGGTGATAAGTATGTGCTTTATGACTATTAATGATGAGGTATGTGCTTTATTACCATTAACGATAAGGTGCCCTCTTACTCAATTATTGTGATGACGATGCTAAGTGTGATGTTGAACTTTTATATAATGAGTTAGTTAAATGCCTAGAGGTTATAATTGGAAAAGGAGGAAATTATCTTCTTAGTATATATAAACTTTAAAACCCTTAGGTGTATGCATGATTAATGATAAGAAATTAAAATGGGAACAGATCACTTGTTTCATAATTGCTGTGCCAATACTATTTTTTTGCATCTGGTCCATACATTTATATGAGACCCACAAAAATGTATGAATCAGATGTAATGAAACAGCACTGACATAGCAATTATGAAACAGGTGATTTTATTTGAATTAAAATAGGATATCCATGATATGGTATATTTTAAGAGTGTGGTTATTGTCAATGACAACTACTGTGAATTATTGCTTGAAACTTAGGCATTGAAGAAGGAGATCAATGACTTCAAAGAGTTCTTGTCTAAATTCACTGTGAGTATTGCAAAAATGAATAGCATATTTGGAGCCCAAAAAAGCTCTAATGATAAGCATCAAATTAGTTACACTTGTGGTAATGTATCACCCAATGACGAGAGAATTTTTATAAAGGAAACCATATGTTTATAATGAGTTATTGCTTAAGTCATCACATGAACGTATATCATTGAATTCTAGATAAGAGAATTTCAATGATCATGTGTTATCTTTCAAGACTCGAGGTAGAAAATAATTCCATATATTTATGTATGGTTTACATTCTAAACTTAGAACACATAATTCACAAGACAAAAATAGGCACAATTTTCATGCAAGGCTATACAAAAAAGCATGCAATATTATTCTCATTCATATATACATCTTCATTATCAAAATGACAAAAAATAAGCTTATTACCATCCCAGGCCCTATTAGAAACGAAGAAATATGGCATTTGCTCAAAATCACTAGAGGTTATAGGGTAAAACATACAAAACTGTCTTATATTTTAAGTAACTTCAAAAAAAACTTTAATCTTTAAAATATTAAAAAAAACTCCTTGTGATTTTTAATTTTTGTGAAATTATTCTATTAGAATTTCATTAAAAATATTAGTAAAACATATGTGGCATTAAAAAACTTTAATCTTTAAAATTATCAAAATAATCATTGTGATTTTTAATTTTCTTGAAATTATTCTATTAGACTTTCATTAAAACTAATAGTAAAACATAAGTGACATGATCGTCACACATAGACCATTCAAATGTTGTTAAGATGATGACCTAAAGTAACTTTTAAACTTGACCCCAACTAATCTAACCCAACTCAAATTAATAATTTAAAATAATAATAATAAATTATTAGTTTAAACCAAATTTAAGAGCTAAGTTAAATGTTCATATCAGTGCTATTTGATTGATCTCTATGTAGTGTTTATGTAGCGTGTGTTTCATTATTATTTTTCAACAAAAGTCTAAAAGAAGTGATTTTCTGAAAAGTTGAAAACCATAGGGATCATTTCAAAATTATTTAAACATCATATGCTAAATTATTTTTTAGATCTCAGTATCATATAAGAATAATCTCTAATCCCTTATATATCTAAAATAGAGCTTTTATTTATCATCACATCTGAGCCAGATCTAGAAATACGTATATGTCACATTTTTGTAGGTCACCCACATATGAGTCCTACACTTTGAAATCATCTCATGTGATATGTCACTTTTATGATGGTCATAGAAATATCCATAAGAAATTGCTCTTTAAAACAATACTTGTTAAGTAAACCTAGAAAGATGAAAGTTGAAAAAGGTTTAAGCACTAATCTTTAAGGACTCATTCATTTAGGTAACTTGGACATATTGATTTCTTTGTCTTATAAAACATTATCAAGTGGAATTGAATAAATATTAATAATTGGTATCACCTTTATTGATTGAAATAAGGAGCAAACAATAACATGTCCAACAATTGATTTTAAAAGGAGAACCACTAAGAACCTTTACATAACCTAAGTAGAGATATTAATATCAAAAGACCAATCATTAAATCAAGTGAGGAAGAAAAGGAAGTAATTATTGGTGCTAAATAAAAGAAGGTGTAAACTTACTCTCATATTAATCATATTTAATCATATTAATTTGACATAGGGGAGATTATTATTGTATATGCATAGAGGAATGAAAACTACGTTGATCTTTAAATAAGTACATGAGATTTTTGAAAATTATTTATTTACTTGATATTCACTTTGAGTATACTCTTTGCCTATACAATAAAATTTTTAAAAGGACCAGAGGAAAGTTATTTATTTTTCTTTTTTATACTTATAAACTTATATCGCATGTATATTTTTTAATTTTGAAAGAGAAAATTGATATGATGATAAAATATATTACTACTAATGTTTTATACATAATGATATTAGTAAGTTAATGTGTAAAAGATGAAGATTAATAGAAGGGTAAAGTGAGCAAATGATCTAATTGAATCATTTAAGTAATTAAAGGATAAAGAAAATGAGTAAAGTTTAGGGC
>JANVCQ010000009.1:17880494-17896236 GCA_025531925.1 Erythroxylum plowmanianum | reverse complement strand
AAATACTATGACTGAGAAGTGAATTTAAGTAATTACAAGAGTTATCTGAAATGCTTCACTAGTAGAAGCCAGATTGCCGCAAAGTCATACAGGCCAATCAGTCTTTTTTTTTTGTCTTCCAGGAAGTGTTCATTGGGTCGAAGTTGATGACTAATCTCTCTTCACTGTATTGATACATCCCTTTCGGAGGCTGCAGCTGGCCCAAGAGTTTGCTGTATTCTCAAGAGCAGGGATTGAACCCAGAACCTCTTGGTTAAGCAACGAAGGTATGCACCACCTACGTCAACCCTCTGGGTTACAGGTAGGGATGACAATTGATAGGGTTCGGTTCGGGTATTACTCTATCCACATCCATATCCATTTTTTATGACTCAACTCATATCCATATCCATCGATTTTTACGATTTGTTACCCATATCCAAATCCATTGGATTATTCAGGTTTTTGGATATTCATCGGGTTATATAGCACATAAAAATATAACTTCTAAATATAAAATATAAATAGCAGATTTATGAGAACACTTTAAATCAAAATTACTTTAGTAATAATAAATCAAGATTTTGATTTGCATGTCTTAAAAAATCATAAAATTGAAATAATAAAAATCATAATATCTAGTGTAAAGATAACATATATTTTCTACAATCAAGAACTGAAACAAAGACTGAAATATCCAAAGCTTCAAATTGTCTTTGCGTGAACTCCACAACATTCAAAACTTTATCTCCATATCATTTGCATTATTATCATTCTATAAGAAAATAAAATATGATGAAAAAGGTAAAGATTAAGGAATAAAGTGAAGATTTTAAAACTATTTCTTCTAAGAAAATATTAATATTTTATTATATTTAATCATAAATATTTAAAAAAAAATAGAAAAATAGTGTTAATAAAAAACGGGTAGGATATGGGTATCCATCGGTTTAGATTGTCACTAGACCCATATCCACATCCATTTTTCAGCATTCATTTAAAATCTATTTTTTAGCCTCCATATCTATTTTTTTTGGGTCGAATAGTATGGATATTCTGGTTAAAAACTAACTGCCATCCCTCACTCTACTTCCTGGTTTTGGTCATAATCCTAATCTAACTGCCTTTATTAACTAATATGTGTTTTCAGTAAAAAGAAAAAGCTTAGATTAGCCAAAATAATTAATATAAATAAACCCAACCAACCAAGGACTTGTTAACTAATACACAATTAATCATTCAACCCCTGAGCCAAAAGCTTCTCTCTTTTGTTCTCTCAAACGAACACCATTTCTTCTCTTGTCGGATCATTGAAGCTAGAGAGGGAGAGGGGGAGAGAGAGAGAGTCCTTGTGCCACCACCTGACGACGATCAGACCAACCACCGCCGACAAGAAGATGGTCGAAACGCGACGGAGCTCCTCTTCAAACAAGCGCCATCTTGCCTTTCCCTCGTCCCCCGACTCCTCTCCTCCAAACTCCTCTAAACGATCCAAGGTGCGTTCTTTACGTCTGTGTTTCTAGTCGTTTTGGGGTTTTGGAATTTGGTGTTTGTTCTTGGGGTCTTTATGGGTCTGATTGTGGGTTTTCATTCTTGATTGAACCCTAGATGGGGACGGCGGAGACGGCGGAAACGACGTCGGCCGATGCGGTGGCGGTGCCTCCGGTGGAAATTATTAGTCCGGCGAAGGAATCTGGGTCTTTACCGTTAGACCATGAACTGGAGTCCTCTGATCTGCAAGCTACTGTTGTTGCAAATCCTGTTCTTGCTGACGTGGAGAAACCTCCGGTGGCCGGCGAAGCCGGAGACGAGGACTTGGTGGCTCCTCAGTCGTTAGGTGCGATCTTGGACTATTTCTTTGTTGCATGCAGTGGTTTTGATATGAAAGTTTGTTTCTTTTTAACTTTCCTTTGTGTTTTGTTTAAATGTTTGAAATTTGTGAATTTATCTGTGTTTTTTCGGAATCGGCCATTCATGGGCTTTAGTTGAAGATGCTGTGAATGGGGAGAAAGCTAAAGTGGCTGGTGTGGCTTCCAGTCGATTTAAAAAGCGGTCAATCAAGACTGTGAAATTGAATGGCAAGGCTGCATGGGGCAAGCTACTTTCCCAGTGCTCTCAGGTGGGTTGATGTTTAATCTTCTTTGCTTGGCTTGTGATGATCCTACATATGTTTGAGGAGTGATTTAGCTCTTTTTATGGACGGTAATAGTTCGGGTTTCTGACTTTAGTAAGTGCCATTTACGTTTTGGACAAGTTGATAAGAAGTGTTTAAACTGCATTTATCTTGCTACATGTGTTTTCTACCCTGCTGCACACGATGGTTTGGAAAAGTTATTCTTGTTGCGTTTGTTTGAATATTGTAGAATTTAGATTTAAGTAGGAGACTGATCGATTTGTCTTGCTTACGGATTATTGGTTTCTTAAGTTTATGTTATGGATTCTTTATTGGCTGTGGTAAAGTAAATATATTGTAAATGTTGTTAGAGAATTCTTAACTGAATCACATAGATTCATTATTGCTTGTTTGTCCATTTATGGAAGTGAGTTTCTATGGTTCACCTGTTGTGGTTCATGCTTGGGGTTCTTTTGAAGAATTTGGTTATTGGAGACAATCAGATAGCGTTACACCATTGTCAGTTTTATTCCTTCTCTTTCTTTCATTGAGTTTAAATGCCCCCTTGAGAGTTTCTTTTCATTGCCAGAATTTTGTGGTGCTGATCAAAGTTGCCTAGATTTCACTAGTAAACTTATTTTGACTACAACCAGCAGAATTTGGAATTTCAGGGGGTTGGAGTAGGAAAACACATGAGATAGAATCCTTGTCTTATTGTGGGAATGTGAGATGGCATCTTCTTTTTGTGATTGGGGTGACACTTCGTGCAGGTTAAATTGAGACATGATATTCTGGATATTCTTACAGTATGGAGAGTTGCTGGGGAGGTGCTTGGTCTTGGACTCTTGTGTCACCTTTTAAGTGCTTCTAGTGAGATCTGCTTCATGTCTGGATGATGAGCAGTCTGAAGTATTGATGGAAAATTGTAATTGAGCCTTTGTTGTGAGGCTTCAACTGCTGTCTAGTCAGGTCAATTCATGTTTCCTAGGGAGGAGTGGGTAACGGTTTTCAAAGGGGGATGAATGAATACTTTGCTTGCTTGCATTTTACAGTTTCCTGTTTCATATCTGTGTTATGAGGTTAGTGATCATCATAATTTTGTGGTTAACTTATGTGTGTGTTGATCTTGATATTATAATGTTATTCCTCTTGATAGCACATGGTATATCTTTGTCCAGTGCCATTATTCTGGCCTTATAATCATTTTGGAGGAGGGTTAAGATGAACGATGTATGGTAGTTTTGTTTTAGAACTATAATTGTAACCATGATCTTTGGAATATTTGCCTAAAGCCAAATGTACATCTTTTTTATTGTTAGATTTAACCTGATTGAATACTTTCATTTATTTGTTTCTTGTTTCTGAGCCTTGGCATGGAAGAAGATTTGAGATTCATGTTTTATGGGCAAAATATATATGTTGATGGTTTTTCTGTTCAAACTAAAATATTGATAATTGCTGTTGCTTTTTATGTCTTGCACCACAGAACCCTCACCTGCTCATGTGTGGCACACTTTTCACTGTTGGCCAAAGTCGTCAATGCAATTTATGGCTTAATGATCCAGCCATTAGCAGCATTTTATGTAAATTGAGACATATTGAGGTATCTGCCTGGTTGATGTACTATAAAATTTCTCATCGTTGATTTATTAAGTTGAATAACCGAAGTCCCCTCCTTGATTGTGATTGTTTTTGAATATGGTTGGTAATGATGATTTTTAACTTTCCCTTGTCAACATGTGCAGCGTGGAGGTGCATCTGTGGCCTTGTTGGAAATCACTGGCGGCAAAGGATCAGTTCAAGTGAATGGTAAAGCCTACCACAAGAATGCAAGTTTAATACTGACTGGAGGTGATGAGGTGGTGTTTAGCACTTGTGGAAATCATGCTTATGTATCCTTCTTGCTCTGTTCCTAATTTATCTTGTACACCTTTTTTCTTTTTGGTGGTAAGATCTCAAAAAAGTGGACTTTTAACTTCCTTTTGTTCCATTTGTTGTTGCTTTAAATCTCACATAGGCCAATAAGTTCCTTAATGGGATACTAGATTTTTCAGCAGCTCACCAACGATAACGTAGGTGCTCCAGGTGTTCCCTTTGCAAGCATCTTAGAAGCCCAAGGTGCTCCTAGAAAAAGGATGTACACTAAGACAATATCTGGTGATTGCTCAGCATATGCAGGAGCATCAATACTAGCTTCTTTGTCTAATCTTCAAAAAGATTTAACCCTTCTTCCACCACCTGCCAAAACTGTTGATTCTGTACAGCGGAATGCTGAAGTTCCTGCTTCTGGTGGCCCATCTGATGGTCATGTTCCAGAAGTTGACATTAAAGATAACAGCAGTAACAATGAGCCTGCTGATGTTTCTTTAAGGGAGAAAACTGTTCCATCAGATGCTACTATTGAAAATGGGGCTCCTGGTGATGTTAGATTTGATGCTTCTGTGGATGCTGGACCTGGAAAGATCCACATATCTGCCCATGAACTAAGACCTCTCTTGCGAATTCTTGCTGGTTCATCTTCTGAGATTGATTTAAGCAGCAGCATTTCTAAAATACTCAATGAGCAAAGAGACATAAGAGAACTCATCAAGGATCTTGATCCTCCAGCAATTTTGATATCTACTAGACGCCAAGCATACAAAGAAAGTTTACATAAAGAAATTCTAATTCCTGAGAACATTGATGTTTCATTTGAAAGTTTTCCGTATTATTTAAGGTGCAGACTTGCAAAAAACTGTAAATTTTGTGTTATCATCTCCTTTATTTTTTATTCACTTTGCTCTGCTTTGGATTTCTTTATAATTTACTGGTATGGGACTTCCGCAGTGATACAACAAAGGAAGTTTTGAAAGCTGCTGCATTTGTTCATTTAAAATGTAATAACAAAGTTGCAAAGTTTGCTGGTGATCTTCCTTCTTTGTCTCCTCGCATATTACTTTCTGGTCCTGCAGGTATCCTTATTCCTTTGTCAATATGATTCTTAATATCTTTTTCATGTTCTGTATCCCGTTCCTACTAGTACCCATATCTTCCTATCCTATGGGGATTTGTTTGACAGGGTCAGAAATCTATCAGGAGACTCTGGCAAAGGCTCTTGCAAAAGATGTTGGTGCTAGACTCTTAGTTGTTGATTCTCTTTTGTTGCCTGGTGTAAGTTTCGCTTGTTTTGTGCAAGTTTTTCTACACAATTTGCACCTACTTTGGCTTTCTGGTTTTATCTAGGTCTTCTAGATTATTCTATCATGACTTGATTATGTTTTGCAGGCCTCAACACCTAGAGAAACTGATTCTTTTAAAGAAAGTTCCAGGGCTGAAAGGACATCTGCATTTAGCAGACGAGCTGCACAGGCAGTTTTACACCATAAGAAACCTACTTCCAGTGTTGAAGCAGACATTACTGGTAGCTCGACATTGAACTCTCAGGTTTTTCCAAAGCAGGAAGCCTCTACTGCATCTTCGAAAGCTTACACATTTAAAACAGGCATGGCTTATTTCAATTTGTCAGCCGCGCGCCCTCTTTTCCCCATTCTATGGTGTCACTGGTAACCTCTACTGAATAGCTGAATGGGTTTTAAATTGCAAATTTTGCAGGTGATAGGGTAAAGTTTGTGGGTACTGCAAAACCATCGCCTGGGCTTTACCCTTTAAGGTTTCTTCCCTTCTTGATTGATAAATTAGCTTTTGTGAAACTACTCTAGCTATACATATTAGGATTAGATCTGAACTTAAGTGGTCTTTCAAAACATGTTGTTTTGAATAAATTGTAGTTTATATTATATATGCAATGAATTCACGTGGTATACATCATTTTTTCCATTTAGCTACTTAAATTTCGCCAATATTTTCTATGCAAATTCATGATGCTTACGATTTTCTTGTAATACAATTTTTCTTGCCTAAGAAGGGGGCCTACGGTCGGTTTTTGTGGTAAGGTAGTCCTTGCTTTTGAAGGAAATGCAGCCTCAAAAGTTGGGGTTAGGTTTGATAAATCCATCCCTGAAGGCACTGATCTGGGTGGTCTTTGTGAGGAGGATCATGGTTTCTTCTGTGCTGGTAACTGCTTTCTCATTCTTTCTGTGCTGTATACTTGTATTTAGTTTGTTTATATAATCGAATTGGAAAATTTACTTTCTTATTGAACAGCTAGTTCACTCCAGTTAGATAATTCGGGGGTTGAGGATGATAGGCTTGCTATCAGTGAAATATTTGAGGTACTTGTTCCTTCAAAAGAACTAACCTCAGCTTCTGCACTATTTTTTTAATGGCTGATGCTAAGTTGGAGCATTCTGTTGTTTACAGGTTGTTTCAATTGAAAGTAAGAGCACTCCTTTGGTATTGTTTCTCAAAGATATCGAGAAGTCCGTGGTGGGGAATCAAGATGCCTATTCTGGCTTAAAGAGTAAAATTGAAACTTTACCAGACAGGGTAATTGTGATTGGCTCACACACCCAGATGGATAATCGCAAGGAAAAGGTAATCTGTTACAATGCCTTGTTGTTAGTGACTAGACTTATTTAGGAGAATACGCTTACATGTTTGATGACCTTCTGGTGTTCTTCAGTCACATCCTGGTGGTCTTTTGTTTACAAAGTTTGGAAGTAACCAGACTGCTTTGCTTGACTTGACTTTCCCGGTATGTTAAAGCAATCTCAATTTCCCTTTGATTTGTGGTTCCATACATGTTGATTTGAGTATAATAGGAAAGTTGTGTTTACATCTAAAAAAGCTGGACCTTATAATTGTTTGAGCATCTTATGGTCAATTATATTTTGGATTTGGATATGAGGGCAATACTTTGGTTTAAACATTTATTATTTGAATTGGAGTGGGGTTGAATTCATGATTGGAAATGGGGTGATGTTGACTTGAACTAGTATTCTCCTATGATGATATCTTCACAATTCATGATGGCACTATGAATGGTATAAAAATCAAGTTCATGAATCCACAAATGTGTATTGATTTGAGAGGCTGTCAAGGTATGAAATTGGTCATGCACTTAAAGCTGCAATATAGTTTGGTCATCAAATTTGAGACTCTGTTGAATTGAATTTGATTTTTTTTTCCCTCCTGTAAATGAGATGTTAGTCCTGATATTTCCACCGTTGCTGATGGTTTTATTGTCTCTTGAATATTTGTAGTAAGCGATTTTTATTATATAGTTCCCTTTTCAATAATATATGCTTGAACAATTATTAATGAGCGAATGAGAAAACTTCTGGTGTTAAATCTCTTTGTTGTTGCTGGTTAATAATAGAAATGATCATATTACTTTTTAGGATAACTTTGGTAGAATGAGTGAAAAGAGCAAAGAGACATCCAAAACAACAAAGCAGCTGTCTCGGCTTTTCCCGAACAAAGTGACAATACAGCTACCTCAGGTATGACCTGCATTCTTGTGGAAATCGTTTAAAGCTATTATCTTTCATTAAATGTCTTAACTTTTACTTTGAAGAAACTTCACAGGATGAAGCTTTGCTTTTGGACTGGAAACAACAGTTGGAACGTGACGTTGAAACTCTGAAAGCACAAACAAATCATGTTAGCGTTCTTTCAGTAAGTATAATTTTGTTGTATTATCGACTGGAAAGGTGATGGCTTATTTGTTTTAAAAAAATGCTACCTTATGGAAGTATTTAATGACATCTCACAAATACAGGTGCTAGGTCGTGTTGGCTTAGTCTGTCCTGACCTTGAAACTCTGTGCATCAAGGATCAAGCACTTACTACTGAAAGTTGATATTCCCAAACTTTATTCTCCCTTCCTTCAAAATGTCCACTGTTTTCTGGAAATTGTTATGGACTTTCAAGAACTGTTATGTTTATCTGCTATTGTTTTTCTTTTTGAATAGATGTTGAGAAAGTAGTGGGATGGGCTTTGAGCCACCATTTTATGCATTGTTCTGAAACTTCCATCAGGGATGCTAAACTTGTGATGTCTAATGACAGGTTAGTCATTTCCACTGTCACCAAAAGCGTGTTTGTTTTAGGTTTCTTTCCTTGATATTGTTTTCTTTGTCCATTTTGCAGCATTAAGTATGGTCTGAGCATTCTACAGGGTATACAAAGTGAAAGCAAGAGCTCAAAGAAATTGCTCAAGGTGAAGTTGGTTCCCTGTATCTAGGGAATTATCAGACTTTGATGTATGAAACCATGTTTCCTGTTGGATTATTATTAAATATGTAGTGAATTTAAGTCTACAACATTGCAGGATGTCGTCACTGAGAATGAATTTGAGAAGAAACTACTAGCAGATGTAATTCCACCAAACGAGATAGGAGTTACCTTTGATGACATAGGTGCATTAGAAACTGTGAAGGATACCTTGAAGGAACTTGTGATGCTTCCTCTTCAAAGGCCTGAATTGTTTTGCAAAGGGCAACTAACTAAGGTGAGACTTCCCTTTCTTTACTTACTAATTTTCTTGACAATGTGTTTGAATAACTTTATTGTTTTTAACAGCCTTGCAAGGGAATATTACTCTTTGGGCCTCCTGGAACGGGAAAAACGATGCTTGCAAAAGCGGTTGCAACTGAGGCTGGTGCAAACTTTATAAACGTCTCTATGTCTAGTATTACTTCAAAGGTACGTATTTCCTTAATTGTGGTGCTTGCTTGATGTTTGAGCTTTCAGCTGAAAGTTAAACTACCTTTTTCTTTTTTTGTAGTGGTTTGGTGAAGGAGAGAAGTATGTAAAGGCAGTGTTCTCTTTGGCTAGCAAAATAGCTCCCAGTGTGATTTTTGTCGATGAGGTTGGTTTAAATATGAGCTTTTGATACTTTCTTGTTGGCTTCATATTTCCAGTCTGTTTTATTCACTGTGTTTCTGCAGAGCTTCCCTCTGCACATGCACTTTTCTGGTGTCATTATTCCTGGCTGTCACTTCTTGTTTTCAGGCCTTTTAAAGTTCCGTTGTTTCAATTTGCCCTAATATGCTCTTTTCCTCAATTGCCTGTTGCTTTAGGTGGATAGCATGTTGGGGAGACGAGAAAATCCAGGAGAACATGAGGCTATGCGTAAAATGAAGAATGAGTTCATGGTGAATTGGGATGGTCTGCGTACAAAGGATAGAGAACGGGTGTTGGTCCTTGCTGCTACAAACAGGCCTTTTGACCTTGATGAGGCTGTTATAAGGAGGCTTCCACGGAGGTTTTCTATCATGATTCTTTTTTTACCCTATTATGTCTTCCTGTACCTGGAGCAATAGCAACATTATTGACTTGTACAAATGGGATGTGCAGATTGATGGTTAACTTGCCAGATGCACAAAACAGAGAAAAGATTCTGAAGGTTATACTGGCCAAAGAAGATTTGGCAGCTGATGTTGATCTGGAAACAGTGGCAAACATGACTGATGGTTATTCTGGAAGTGATTTAAAGGTTTGATGTATTTTCTTTTATCGTCTTACCTGTTCGTATATTTTCCATTTTCAAGACTGAATTTTTTTTCATGTTTTCCTCAGAATTTTTGCGTAACTGCAGCACATTGTCCCATTCGAGAGATACTGGATAAGGAAAAGAAGGTTATAAAAATAGTATTTAACTTTGTTTATTTTCGTATAATTTGCTTGTTCTGCTCATAATGTTGAAATAGTCTTGGGCTTTAGTTTTCCTTTCAACCCGCACTATGTAGATAGATCAATTGTGTGATGTAGAAGCAGCTAAATAGAAGTTTGCATTTAGAAGGTTTCATTAGCAAAGTACAAGAGGTGTTCTGGATTCTGAAATCCGGCATAAACTCCTTCTATTAGTATTGATTTTTGTTGCATCTCAGGAGAAAGCTTTAGCAACAGCAGAGAACAAACCATTTCCTGGATTGTACAGCAGTGCGGATATTCGGCCCCTCAAGATGGAGGATTTTAAATATGCTCATGATCAGGTACTTTTAAGACATTTCTGGATGCATTGCGTGTTGAAGGAGTATGTGTACACCCAGACACGAAAAACTCATTCATAGAATGTGTGCGTTTGCAATGCAGGTGTGCGCAAGTGTATCATCAGAATCAACGAACATGAGTGAGCTGCTGCAGTGGAATGATTTGTATGGGGAAGGAGGATCAAGGAAGAAGAGGTCGCTCAGCTACTTCATGTAGAAGCAAAACTCTGTGTACAGCCTATTCAACTGCCCTTTGCTAATCTGTAAAAGAGAGAAGGTATTGTCTTTAGATGTTGACCGGTATGAAATAGGAATTCCATTGCTGGCTCCTTTGTACTATACATAGGTTTTTCTTATTCTTATTTTTTCATTTTGAACTATTTGACGCCAGCTCTGTTACTGTTAAGGCCTTCCTCAACTATCAATCAGGCAACTTTGACGTATAGACCGAAGCTCCTCTTAACCTATCTGCTTTATCCTACTCATTTTTTATGCTCTTGGTCTTCTTCATAATTGTTGTTTGTGCCGTCAATCTGTAAATACTAATTTTGATTAATAGAATAAGATTGTTATCTTCTGTAGCAGCCATCTTTATTCCAACTGATCTGACTTGATCTGTTACAGACAAACAAAGGAACAACCACTTCGACACCATCTTAGTTCCTGATGGATTATAGTCTTCGATGTTCCTGATGTTTCCTTGAATCATTATAATGATAAAAAGTAATTGACCATTTTGTCCGTGTTTTAGAAGTTGTGTAGCTATGTAATCTCATGAATCTTCCTATCATCGGGTTATAAGATCTGGAATTAAGATATCTGCCAAAGTGTTGATCGGTTGGCTTAGGTAGGTTGAGAGTTGTAATGTCAAAACCTGGTTTAGTTTATATGGTACGACCAAAAATGGAAAAAGTTAAATACTAGACTGTAAACAAATTGGTTTCTCACATCAAATCAAACTTTAGATCTATTTAAAACAACTTTAGCCTACTTGAAATGGATACTATTGACCAGAAAATTCAACGGATTTAAGCACTTGTAATGAGCTTATTCAATGGTATGAAGAAAAGAACGATATCTTTTCTTGATCAAACTGTTTATCCACTCCAAGGCACGTGGTTTTCAGCCTCAGCTCTCAGGACCCGATATTAAAGTTGTCCTGTAAAATGAAGACACTAACTTGAAGATACCGGCATAGCCTACAACAAACATTGCAGAACTTTTCCAACTTCCAGAGTAATGTTATAAAGAACATGGACGCAATACTGAAACACATACTTGGTGGAAGTCCATTTCTACCAAGATTTTGAATCTCTCACTGCTCTTAGTACAAGATTCTGAAAATGAGCACATGTTAAAAAATTTCAGTGACATTACATTTCATATTGATCTCTCATCAATTGCTCCCTCTTGGTCGATTTGTCGTGTACAGACAGCTGGCATGAAATGAATCTGTAATTACGGAAAGCCTAATCTAAAACAGAGGAAGAGGTATCTTTAGTATCAAGAAATTGATAAAAATGTTGCCTAAAGTGTGCGAGTATATGCACTGTACCAGACGTGAAAAACTATTTCCAATGGACTTTACATCTCTTTCGTTCAGAAAGGCAATTCTAAAGTGGTCAGCACGGGAGAAGTCCCTGGCTATGGCTTTATCAATTCGGTTCCAAAGCGATAAGGGCTTACTTTCTTATGGATATGGTCCAGAGAAGGTCTGAACTTGATTTCACAGTTATCTTTTCATCTTTGACTAAGTTGGAGGTGCTCACTAGACCACCGAAACCCATTTCCATGTCAGCTGCAAGACATAATTTACAAATATTCCTAAGGGCTCAGTCTCCTGACAAATGAGGAGTCCCTCTGAATAATTTATATAACACCAAACAGAATGCTACTAAATTATGGCATCACAGATGAAGTAAACTCAAAGTCAAGGTTGCCTCTCTGGTTTATCACTAATTACTGGGATTATGTACATTATATGGAAGCAGAAGTTTAAATTTACCAAAGCACATAAGAGGTGGATTTTTATCATTAGTCAAATGAAAAATATGCTGTAATGCATAGACATGGATGAATTAGTAGCCAAAGGAAAGGAAAATTTGCAGCTCATCTTTTTGAGGTAATTTGCTCAAATGAAGATGTAGAATAGGTATACTCACTAAGATCCCATTGAAGTCCAGTTGTTGTAGTACTACCAGATGGCATTCCTAATGGAATGAGACCGCAATGTGGCCCCTCCAAAGATGATTGGACATAAATCTCATGACTGTGCGTCCTTGGGAGTAGGTAGATAAGGCAATCATCAGATAATAGAATTATACGCATAGTTGAGAAACGGTATAGTACATTAATGTTCCCGGCCTCATGATCAAATCGTCCACCAAGTGCTCCAGCTACAAGAACGCAGAGCTGCCGATTACAGCAAAAATGCTTTCAAAATGCTAATCTCAAAGTGGCGGAGGATCAGAAGTGCTTATTATTGCCCTAGCATAGTGTTTTGTAACTTCCCAGAAAATAGGTTTCAAGCAAAAGTAAATGCATAATAATAATTGAAAATGAAGGCAAAAATATGCAGACAACTGCACGGTAGCCCTGATAGAGTCCCAGCTTATGAATAATATACAAGAAACATCTAGAAAACAATGACAACTCAATATAGGAGCTTCCATGACAGATATAACTTACTTCAGACTTATTCCAATCGGGATTGTAGTCACGAATAAATGTCACACATTTATGTAAATCTGTGGTGTCCTGATCGAAAGATTCATCAACTACCTTGGTTCCCTGCATTAAGCAAACAGCCAAATACACCTAAGCAGTCAACCTGAAGTAACACCAAAACGAGGTAAACGAACAAAATCAAAAGGCAACCGCACTCAAACAGGTATGCATTTGCTGAAGCATTTGATGAAACTATTACAGTTTGTAAATATTTTTTTAAAGAAAATGGGGAAACAATTTCTGCATTACATCACAACGGAAAAATCTTGGTTACCAGGCTACTATAGAAATCCAGTACTTCTGCTCGAATGGAATCCATGTCTCCTTTGATTACATCTGGCTTGTACCTGTTACGAAGTATTAATTAGAAGCCAACTTAACAGTAACAGTTACATCAAAATATTCATGTATTCAGAAACTGGATTATACACAAAATAACTCAAAAGTCTTAACAGTTCAGTTGCACAAGGTGCTAACGGTAAATTTCAAGACAAAGTGTAGCACAGAAAGACCTAATCAGAGACTTTTTGAACTAAAATGTCAAAGTCCTATCACCAGAAGAAATACAATATTAGAACCTTTGGAGAATATTAATCCACCCAGAACTCAGATTGAAGTGTCAAGTGGTCTATGACGACATTAATGTAGAAGTATGCATACATGGTTAAAGAAATTTAAACCACGTTAATCAGATTTCAAGAGACTCTTGGAGGAAGTAGCCAAGCATCTAAAACTGCTAGACAAAACTAACTACAGAACAGGAAGTAAAAATAGCTACTACTATAACCTACCTCCAAACAGGCTACAAGTCCTATGCAGTTAATCATTTAGAGTCAAACAACTTACTTGCTCTCAAAATTTTGTCCCCATAAGCTTAATTTGATAAAACACGCCAAACCCCTCCACATGATTGTTTTACTGATGAAATTCTCTCAATTTATTGATCTATAATTAATCCTTAGATGAAAAGGGCATCTTTTGTAGTTAATGAACCCAAACGGTTACAAAACTTGCTCAAGTAAAACAAAAAGCAACAGCCAATAAGGAGCACATACACAAAGTAAAAGATCACCACCTTTGTCGAACATCAAGAGCATCTTCATGCGGGAACAGCAGAGGCATTTCGTCGTACACGCGGTTGGCGCCACCATCAGCACACAAACGTAGTCGTGCTGCTCTACACCAAAAACCACGTAAAAAATACAAACAATTGTAACCAAAGACCCATCAAAACCCAGGATCCAAATCCCAACATCATTGACCCAAAGATTCATAAAGCCAACAAGGTACCGTGCTTCCAAAGCAGAGGAGTGAATCTGGGGAGGCGTTGGTTGAGAACAACGAGTGCGTACGTTAATGATGGACGTTGGTCGGCGGGGATTGTCGGAAGAAGGAAGGTGGAGGAATGGGTCATCAGGTCCATTCCGGCGAACTCACCGCCGTCGAAGTAGGACCAAGTCAAAAGGGAGAATTGAAAAATGTACAATAATTTGCAAGACCCAAAACAAAAGTTGCGACCTGATGATGATGCAGCTATGCACAACCGATAGGGTATTATTATTTTATGAATTACTTTGGATTATTGGCTTTGGTTTCATATTTTACTACCACACCCACATGTGATGTGAGAAAAAAAAAAAAAGGAAGGAAAGGAATCATAGCATAGCATAAATTCAATGAGTTGGTTGAGCTCAATTAGTTATTGTGGAAAAGTCAAGCTCTTGTGATTGACGTAAAGAAGCAATAATCAATTGAATTGGTGTGAACTATGAAGAGATTATTAAAATCACAAATTATAATAACTTTATTTTATTTTAATGTATTTTCTGTTTTTGTTTATTAAACTTCCCGCTTCCTTAGGGTACCTTATCACCTTCTGAAAAGTTGGATATGACAATTGTCAGAAGCATCGATTCTATGGTAAGGTTCTTGTGATCCTCACGCACAACCACGACAGACCGAACAAATGTTCACTTTCCTGTGTTTGGTTCCTGTCCCTGTTAGTAGGGACAAGGATGGGGACAGAAAAATCCTATCTCCGGAATCATTTAATTCCTGTCTTCGAAGTTTTGTCCACCGTCTCTGGTGGACAGGGATAAGAATTTTTGTCCCTCCCAAAAAGGGAAGACAGGGACACGTTGTCCCTGTCTCCGACACATACCACAACCCATTTTACATGTCTGTCCAACTCCTTCAATCTATTCTTCCCCGACTCCTTCCCCGACTCCTTGCTATCTTCGTCCCCGACTCTTTCTCGTCGTTGCCATGGATCGCGACTACCAGAACCTCCTTCGCCCTCACGATTACAGTCTCCAGCCTTCCGTCTCGCATGCTGCCCTTCTTCCCCAAGACGTTCGTCTCTCCAGTGTGAAGTAAGTATTTGATTGTATGGTGGAAAAATGTCGGTCTTCTTTGCTTGACCGACACCCTTGTTGCCCAAACGTGCCGTACATTGTTGTCTTCTTCTACTCTCTCCCTCTTTATGCTTCATTTTTTTGGGTTGACTCGGTGACCCACTTTTTTGCGGAATCAAGCTACCCATGCTCACTGAGTTTTTTAATTGACTTCATGTGTTGGATTTGCTTTCTGGAAGAAGGGGTTTGGTTGGGAGGTTGATTCAGTTTTCAATGTTTTGATGATGCACGATTGAATGTGGGGATTTGCTTGGGGATTTGTATACGGATCTGGGTTGGGGTTTTGTTGTATGCAAAATTGGTAAGAATAATGTGTATGCATTGTGTCATTGTGGTTGGATAGCTGTTGAAAATCCCTAACCAGTAACATTGGAAGTGTCGAAGAGGGTTAAATTGATAAGGAAAATTTTGGATGAATGAAGAAAAATGTCTGAGAAAATGTTGCATGAATTTCAGCCGACTACTTGAACATGTTATCTGCCAGACTTCTGAGTGATATATGGTTCTGATTTATATACATGTTATTCATTCATTACTTGAACAGAAATGGTGTTTGAACAATATCAGTCATTGAACAAGGTGTTTGTTACATATGGCTATTTGATTCTTAAAAATTTAATAAGTGCATTGGTTAC
>JANVCQ010000009.1:17863361-17873404 GCA_025531925.1 Erythroxylum plowmanianum | reverse complement strand
GTGTAGGTGCAATGTCAAGAATTTGGACGGACAGTGAAACAGATGCATTTGTTACCTTAATGGAGGAGGCTGTGATAACTGGTCAGAGGGCAGATAATGGCCAATTCAAGCCTGGTACTTTCCAAACTCTTGCTCGTCAGATGGTGGAGAACTTTCCTGAGTGTGAGATTGATAGGAGACATGTAAAAAATAAGCACAAAAGGTTAAAAGACAAATATCAAACGACTTTTGACATGTTAAACTGCAGTGGCTTTGACTGGAATGAGTCAAAGCAATGCGTTGAGATCGATAGCAAGCAAGTCCTTGATGAATGGATGAGGGTAATTCTGTGCTTATTGTTGATTGTTTTTAGATCTGTCCAAATATTTGTATGTAATTTGTTCTGATGTTTTCTGATATTTTTTTCAGAGACACCCGAACAAGTGCTACACTCCTGGCAAGCCATTCCCGCTTTACCCTAGACTTGAATTTGTATTTGGGCGGGACAGAGCCACTGGTGGAAGGGCTCAGAATGCTGCTGATGCTGTAGATATTGGTGATGAGGGTGAAACAGAAGGCGAAGCCCCAGCGGCTGAACCAACTTCTGATGACCCTTGCGATCAACCAGCCTTGCAAACAACTCCTCCTCCGACTACTTCAGCCCATGTCCTCGGGTCCGTGGCATCTTCCAGCAACACTACAGGAAATCTACAAAACAAAGGGAAACGGAAGATGCGGGATAGTGAAGCGCTGGAAAGCCTTGCAGCATCATTTGCTGCTGCTATTGAAACTAGCAAAGAAAATGTTAAATTGATTGCGGACGCCATTGCAGGAATGCAAGGAGCTAAGTTGGGTGAAGAGCTTGTCAATTTCGGCTTCCCCGTTGATGAAATTGTCAGGGCTGGAAAGATATTCGAGAGGCATGTTGAATTAATGAATATTTACTGGAGTTTACCACTAGAGCTAAAACAAGCTTATGTTAGGAGCCTTTTAGATTCAGACATATGACATGCTGTTTAATTTTTTAATTTGCATGGTGATGAAACTGGGTACATGTCATCTTGAATGATGTATATTTGAACAATTATTTTACTTATCAATGGTTGGTTTACTTACTATTTAATGTTTGTCATTTTCCTGCGTGTATGGATGATGATAATATGATTCTTTTTCAGGTTCTAAAATATGGGTCGATACAATTTTTATGTGGTCTTTGCTGGACGTGAAGTTGGTATTTTTACCAATTGGGATGATGTCAAATTAGCAACTGAGGGATTTTCGAATGCTCGATTCAAGGGGTATCGGACATTGGATGAAGCACAAATTGCTTATGCCATGGGCTCATATAGGCCGGGTCAACGCAATGTAGACATTGTCCCCACCGCCAATGCACCCTCCTCTATGCCGACTCCAGTCCCACAACCAACAAATGAACAATTCAATGCAGTTGCCCCTTTGCAGACAAACATGGAATGGGCTCATGCATTTTTACTCATAGCCATTGGCGTCATTTTGGGAATGATTATTCAAAACATTATTAATAAATTCTAAGGCCTTTATGTATGATGAACCAATTATGTTATTATGAACAGTAATGTTTAAATGTTTTTTTTCAATGAATGTTGAACCTATCATGTAATTAATTATATGAATGTATGTTGAAGCTATTATGTAATTAATTCTATGAATGCTTAGATAATGTATTTGAATGTATGTTGACCCTATTGTTACTAATTTTGTATTAAATATCATTAATATTAATATTATTATTATTGGTCCAAAATTTTTGTTATCAATATTATTATAATGAATTTCTTATTACAATTATTATTATTCTTATTATTAAATGTATTATAAAATTTGTTATTATTATTATTTTATGATTATTATTAACAATAATTTTGTATTTGTTATTGTTATTATTAACTGTATTAAGAAATTTGTATTTTTTATTATTATTATTATTATTATTATTATTACTAATGACAATAATTTTGTATTAAATTTTTTTATTATTAATTAAATTGTTAATGTTATCATATATTTTGTTTTTTTGTTATTATCAATTTATTATTATTATTATTATTATTATTAGTAGTAGTAGTAGTAGTACATGTATCATTAGTATTAGTACCGCATCCATTTTCTCTTTATTATTATAATTATGCTAATAAAATTATTATTATGTCTAATTATTATTATTACAAATTATTATATAATTTGTATTTATTATTATTAAACATTTTTTCACTTATTTATGTTTGGTTATTATTATTATTTTATTATAATAATAATAAAATTTTTATTATTGTTATTCGTGATTAATTTGAAATTGTTATTATTATTCTAAGTTAGTTTTTTAACTAATACAAACCATTCATAGTAAAAGTATCAATGAATTACATTTTTCTAACCATATTAAGGACCTGGGGCATATTCGTCATTTGCATTATATTTGTCTTCTGTCCCTTGCAACCAAACACATTCTGTCCTAGAGACGGAGACAGTTTTCTCTGTTCTGTCAACCCTAACCAAACACCTCACTGTCCCCAGTTTCTGTTCCGTTCCGTCTCCAGCTACCGGAGACAGCAACCATACGCAGCGTTAATGCGTCATCTGTTCTTTTGTAAATTAATCTAATGAAGTTCACAAGGTATTTTTTTTTAAGGATATCATCTATTTTAGTTAATCAATTTTTACCATATTTTATCCTTAAAATAACTAAGTAAGAACGATAAATATATACAAAATATATTTACAAAAATTCATGAAAATAATGTTTTGGATTGGGAGTCGGAGATCGAGAGTCCAAATTGGAGAGAGTGGAGACAAGAGAATCTTCAACAGTTTGCATCGCTTCTTCTGTATGTAGAAACATTATATTAGTACTGTAATATTAAAATTAAAGAAATATTAAACACATGGTAATAATTAATAAATAATTAAATATATCTTCATCATCAAATATTTTATCAAAATAATGTCTACTTGATTGATGAATATATATTTGTGTATAGTCACCACCTGTGGTTGTATCAACATACAAATTTAAAAAAAATATAAGATAAGATAATCTTTAAAAAATATGAAATTGATATATATATATATATATATATATATATATATATATATATATAAGCTTACCCTTGATATTTCCTTCATCTAATCAACTTCGAGCACACATGAGGGCTTCATAGTATGAAGATAAAGTCGAGCACGATGAAGACTAATAACCCAACCACTAGTGCTAAAAGTAGACTTTGAAGTAATAGTAGATGATGGCATTGCCAATAGGTCTCATGCAATTACTTGCATAATTGAAAAGTTATTTCTAGAACTCTTCCACCATAATAGTACATCGAACTACACACCTTCAATTTCAGTCAGACAATCTTTTGTCAAGTATTTATCTAACTTTATGAAGTTCTACCCCTTCTTTCTTTCATAAATTTTGTATGTAAAAGTAACAAATTGCTCTTAGAAGATGAACCCAGACCTGAAATTGAAGCTAGAGTTGAACAACGTGACTACTGCAATATCGATCTTGAATTGTGTCCATTATGAGTTGATAATCATTAAACAAATCATATCAGAATTGTTTAATGATATCTATATGCTCTCGAGCTTGATCACCATACAACATATTATATATAAAATTAACACTCTCTATCGTGTATTTTGGGTCCATCATAAATAAGATTGCAATAATATGTCCAACCATATGCCAATAAGAATTTAACTTCTTCATCATCTACTCTACCATAACCCAAATAACCTTATTAGAACCAAACATCCAATCAGATAAAACTTCCTTTACCTCACACGTAGTGCTAAAGCAACAGTGTAAAGTTGGACATTTTATACCTGGGAACAATTCAGTCTTAGTATCAAATAATTCCAACTTCACACAAAATTATAGCCAATCCTCATTGGTTTTCTGTAGGCATGCAAGTGTACTGAGAATCTCTGTCTCAGTCTAGTAAGCATATCAACATATTGGAATGCTGACTCCAATATCTTGAAGGTTGAGTTCCATCTATTTGGACATTCCAAAACTAACTTCTCCGTACCCAAAATGCATAGTTGTCATGTGGTTTCTTTAAATTTCTCAGCTCTTTTAGGTGTTGCACTCCAATATGCTACACTATTCTGAATCAAATCTATTGCTTGTTTTATCATATCCAACCCATCCTTCATAATCAAATTCAAAATATGTGCAAACACAACGCATATGGAATAACCTTTCATCAACCAACAAGCTCCTAATCTGTATCTTATTTTTCAACTTTTTAATGAGAGCATCTTGTTTGCTACAACTATTAGCTATTAGGGTAGACAATTTGCTGTCGATATTACAACCTATCAAATAATCTCCCAACAGGCTTGCCAATCTTTCGCTTATATATGGTGTTAGCACATAAATGAACCCACCATATACAAATATGACCAACATTAATCATAACATAATGAAAAAGTAAATAATAAAAATATTAAAGAATATTAATTACCTCAAAAGTTTATTATGTAGAGTCTAGTCATTGTCAACATAATGTGTCGTCACCGTCATATAACCCTTCTTTTAGTTATTGACTATCTACATATATATTGTAATGTCAATATGTCCTTCAATACTCGACAACGTTCTTAAATTTTCTTTCTTTTTATCCTTATATATCTTCATAATGTCCTCCTTCAACATATTTTGAGTTGGAACCTTAAAGGCCGGTTATAGTGACTTGCAAAACATCATAAATTTTTTATTATCAATTATAGATAGTAGATGTTCATCTCTAATTACTATAGAAGCAATAAAAAATCTTGATATGTTATTATTATAAGATGTTGTAGTCATTTTATTCTTTCCTTTCATAAGGTTAGGGGTAAAAAATGTTTAACCTCTTAATACAATCTTTTTTCTACTACATAAACTCATATGTCTCTTTAAATGAGAGGTTTCATCTCCTGAGCTCTTAACCAACATTTTTTTATAATACTTACATTTGGCTTTTTCTACTCTGTTCATTAATCTTTTCTTATTGAAATGATTCCAGAAGACACTTTTTAATTAACTTGGAATTCTATTTTCACTTAGTGTCGGATTAGAAGTTTCCATTTTTGTCTCTGATACCAGATTACAAATCTCTACTGAGTGAATATTTTCATCCTTTTGAAACAATTAACATATAAATAATATATGTTATTCATAATTATAATTGATAATTCATAAACATGAGAGATAATAGGAGAATATAAATCATAATCATAAATTTAAAGTTTATCAATTTTCAGTGACTTACATGATCACATGCTTGTGAATGTGACCGTGTAAGTCACTAAGATCATGTGACACAACACACAAGCGTATATGTGTTTTTGCATATTTACAAGGACACATATATGGGCGTGTACGTGATCATGTAAGTTACTATAAACTTTTTTCTATACTTACATGAGCACATACACGAATGTGGATGTGATCGTGTATTTTACTTAGTCATACTTGGTCACATAAACATGCATGTATATAATCGTGTAATTTCTCAAAACTCACAGTCACTTATATGGTCACATATACTCCCGTGTATATAACTGTATAAGTCTGCAAAAACACCCCTCATATGACAATAATCTCAAAATTTTCAATATTTCACAAATTCAATCTTCAATCAAAAAATTCAAGAACTTTCACCTTGATGGGTGGGTGGCGAAGAAGCAAAAAAAAGAAGGCAGTAGGGCGATGCGAAGGAGTAGCTGGAGGAAGTGTAAAGGGGTGGCGCGAAGAAAGGGCGGTAACAATGAACTGAAGTTTGGTTTGAGAAAGAGAGGGAGGGAGTGAAGAAGGTTGGTGTCTAGTGAGGAAGAAAGAAGATAGAGGAGAGGGAGGGTGGGGGGAAATTTTATGTTTTTAACTTAGAATAAAACAACGTCAGTTTACATATAGTATAAAACATCATTTTACACTATGTAAAACAAAAAAACTTACCATAAAAAATGACGTTCTCAGACCCATAAGTCATTTTCAACCTACAATTGGGTAATATGAAGCATCTTCAACCTGTAACTCGACTTAATGAGATATCATTGTTTTGTAAGCGGATGTTAATGATTTATAGGAGTTTGTTCCTCTTCTAAAAACTAAGAGTGTTATACTATCAATTTGAATAAAAATATGCCTAGAAAAGAGACCAAAAATAGCCATTTCTATTTAGAAGACTTGTTTGAAAACTTGCTCCCAAAATAGTTTACCGGTTATCAGTAATAATATATATATATATATATACACGTACATACATCAAATAATGAGTTATTGAATAATAAAGACAATTCTTCATAAATAAATGGAGTAACTATATGTTTAAAACAAATATTGCTATGATGCTACATGTAAAATTTAGCATTATAGAAAAATAAAGTATAATCAACTTGTTTAATTTTGAACATATAATTCTTACAATATAAAATATGTAATACATACTTAAATAATTTAATGAAATTGATACGTCATGAACCCTCAAAATAAAATTATTTCTCTCTTAACTTTTTTCTTGTTTATTAACCATAAATTTTAATTGATAAGAAAAGGATTAGTTTATATTGTTTATAATTAATTTGGGTACATCTATTACGTAATAAAGTGAATAATAAAAATTATTTAACTATTAATTATTTCTAAAACATGATAAAGTGAGCGATAATAATTATTTAACTATTTAATTATTAATTAAATATGAATATAATTGACTAGCCAAATTTTAACAAAAAATCTCACTCTAAAGTTGAAATGATGTAATATTGGTTTAAGATTCCTACCCTGTATTATATTAGATGTGTTGATAGTTCCTGCTAAAAGTGTTGGTTGTCTTGACATTTTTTTTCTTGATATCGATGAAAGTAAAGAGAAGGAAGAAAAAGTATGTTGAGGTTACATTCTATCACATGAACTACAAAAATATCTACCAACATTGTTCTTAACAATTCAATATGTGCACAAATACTAAGAGTTACTACTTTCTCATATCCGTTGAAATCAACACAACTATTAAAGTTTTGTTCAATTCAGCTCACATATACTATGTTCCATG
Source organism: Erythroxylum plowmanianum (assembly GCA_025531925.1). Classification (NCBI taxonomy): domain Eukaryota; kingdom Viridiplantae; phylum Streptophyta; class Magnoliopsida; order Malpighiales; family Erythroxylaceae; genus Erythroxylum; species Erythroxylum plowmanianum. The sequence goes on along the minus strand of JANVCQ010000009.1, from coordinate 17,866,343 downwards.
TTATGTATATATGCAAATATCACTATGTAGAATGATTCAAATTAAAGTACAAACTTAATTCAAATAATTATTTAAAATTAAAAACTAATATTTAGAAAATTTTTAAGATTTAAAATAATATTAAATATTAAAAAGCTTCTTTTAATCTTCTAAACTACTTCTTCAAGAATTAATGAACTACCTCTTAAAGAATTATAGAACTAGCATGTCATATCATAGTTTGAGACTATAATTTGGCTAAATTTTTTGTTTGATTGTCACTTCTACATCACCAAAAAAAAAATAAGGCTTAAATATTTTGAATATAATAATAGTTGAAAATTGTAGATATGATGCGTAATATTAACATTTGAATTACCAAAAAATAATTAAATTTTCTTATAAAATAACAATAAAAATTAAGTACTATTATAAGGAATACAACTTTAGAGACTCTGGGTGTTTCTAAAGGGTCAAGGGATAGTAAGAGTGAGTCTTGGTGGTAATATGAAGATGTTCAAGAAAGACTTAAGTTTAAGAAGGTTGCCTACAAAGCTCTAGTGGACAGCATCGTAGAGGTGGAGAGAGTTAGCAATAGAGATGGTGAAGACAGATGCGAAGATGATAGTCTCACAGGCTAAAAGTAGAGCTTACGAGAAACTATATCAATAATTGGATATTAAAGATGGAGAAAATGATATTTTTCAAGTTGGCGAAAGTTAGGGAATGAAAAGCAAGAGAATTTGATCAAGTTCGTTGTATAGAAGATAAAGTAAGGCGAGTGCTTGTAGCTAAAAATGACATCAAGAGAAGATGACGAAGATACTTTTATAACTTTTTTAATGAAGGCATAGATGATGAAATTAAGATAATGTTGAGGGAGATGAAGAGTGGTAGGGCAGTAGGGCCTGATAAGATACCCATAGAGATATGGAAGAGCCTAGTAGAGGAGGGTAATACTTAGCTAGCCAAGTTTTTTAATGTAATCCTTAAGTTTGCCAAAATGTCGAATGAGCGGAGATTTAGTATGACAATTCCTTTATACAAGAACAAAGGGGACATCTAAAATTGTAATAGCTATAAAAGTATCAAATTACTTAGTCACACCATGAAGTTATGAGAGAAGGTGATATAAAAGAGAGTGAGAAAGAATGCTTCTATCTCAGAAACCAATTTGACCTCATGCCAAGAAGGTCCATGACAAAAACTTTGCATCTCTTTAGAAGGTTAATGTAATACTACAGGGAAAGACAATGTAACCTACACATGCTTTTTATTGATTTTAAAAAGGTGTATACTTGGACACCAAGAGAATTCTTGTGAAAGTGTTTAGGAGTTAAGGGGGTTCCTATGAGTTAGATGCAAATTATTTGGGATATGTATGAAGTGTAAAAACTAGAACGATACCTGGAGATAGAGAGCATTTTTCTATAGATATTAGGTTACACTAAGCCTCCTCTTTGAGCGTCTTTCCATTAATAGTAGTGATTGATGAGTTCGCCATGAATATACAAGGGGATGTGCATTAGTGTATGTTGTTTATTGATAGCATCGTTTTAATAGATGAAACAAAAGAGGGGATCAATGCCAAGTTTGAACTTTAAAGAGATATGTTAGAGTCGAAGGGCTCTAGATTAAGAAGGACTAAGATTGAATATGTGGAGTATAACTTTTCGGGACATAGGGTGGTTACTAATGTGGAGGTAAAGATTGGTTTAGAAGTTATACTATAAAAGGAGTATTTTAAATATCTAGGATCTATTATCTAGAACAATGGAGAGATTGATGAAGACATAGTTCACTAAATGAGATCAAGGTGGCTTAAATGAAAAAATACATTAGGAGTTTTGTATGACAAGAAGATACCACTCAAGCTTAAGGCTATGTTTAGTTGAACGTAAGGTTTTTAATGAAATGGAATGGTTTATAATTGAATGGAACGTAAATGGATGTAAAATTATAAAATTGTTATTTAGGAAGAATGGAAAGGTTCATAATGTAATATAATGAAATATTGTTTAGAAGATGGATGGAATGGAATGGAATGAAATGTATATATAATAATAATGAATGATTATTCTACCTTTGATAAAACAAAACTTATGTTAATAGGATTGAATGTATAATTGATATTATAAAAAATTATTGAAGGTATGTTAGGTAGTACATATTTATCATTTTACATTCTATCATAAACCTCCCAAATCGGAGATAACTCATTTTTACTGTTTAGGATGGAATGAGATATAATATGAAACCCTTCTCTTCCATCTTATTCCATTTCATTTCATTATAAACCATCATCCCAAATGATAGAATAATATTACATTCCATTCAATTTCATTACTAAACCCCCAACCAAACATAGTCTAATGGTAAATTTTATCATTTAACGATTACGCCAACTATGTTCTATGGGGTGAAGTGTTGACCCATCATATAATTGTATACTCATAAGCTAATAGTAATAGAGATGATGATGTGCAACCTTACTATAAGAGATAAAATTAGGAATGTAATCATAAGGGCAAATTAAAGGTGATTAATATTATTGACAAATTAAGAGAGATGAGGCTTAGATGATTTGGATGTCTTAAGAGGAGATACTCAGATGCTCCAGTGAGAAGATGTGAGAAGATAGTACTTAGAGATTGTAAGAGGAGAAAAGTGAGACTAAAGAAGAATTGGGGGAGATGATCAATAATGATATGACAATGTTGGAATTTACCGAGAACATAACCCGTAATAGAAAATTTTAATGTATTAGGATTCAAATAAAGGATCCATCATAAAGAAATTCTTGTGGTTCCCATAAGTCTATTAACTCTTTTCTCTTGTAGTTAGCCTATACTTGTAAATAAGTAGTACTTACCTTTTTGGGATTTAGCCTAAATTTTTTTAGTAGTAGTAGTAATTGTTGTTGTTGTTATTATTATTATTATTATTATTATTATTATTACTACTACTACTACTACTACTACTACTACTACTACTACTACTACT
>JANVCQ010000009.1:17825139-17850195 GCA_025531925.1 Erythroxylum plowmanianum | reverse complement strand
TATATGGGATGGATGCTAGGTTTAAGTCTTTACGTAGACTTCTACTTCTGCATGGGAGGTTTTTGTCTGCTAGTGGGTTGTATATTTCTGACCCTGGGCCTGGGCCTTGCCTGATTGATTGGAGTGAGTCCAAACTTTGAAAGATAGACCGATCGACTCATGGATCGTTGAGATTGAGTTCGAGCTCGACACGACCGACCCGATCAAGATTAATGTCTTTAAACACTGACAAATCAAATGATTGACTTTAAACATACAATTAATAGATTATTGAGAAATCGATTTTTAAACACGCGGCTAGGGTTGTGACAAATAATCCTATCCACGTGCCTAATAACACCATTGAAAAGAGATCCGGATATGCCGAGCTCCACGGCTGAACGTATCTTCATTCCCCTAAGCATATCTAATCCCAGATCCACTGTAATTACGCTATCCAACAGAAAGCCGCCACGTAGCCTATTGTAGATCATCCATCAATCAATACTGGCAAATTTCAGAACCTAGATTCCCAATGGCATGATTGAAAATAATTAAATATAAATTTAATGATTCTGTGGATAAAATAAGTTTTACGTTGGAAAAGAGGCAAGAGTTGTTCTTTTCTAAATAAAATATTGTATTTTTTTTCTTTATTTATTGGAATATTTTGTGCCCTGACCTGTGATACTTCGACCGAATAGCATGATAAGATGAACATCCCATTGTGTAAGAACATAACATATCGATTTAATTCATGGACTATAAAAACAAGGTAAAAATGCAAAACATAATGACCTTATTTAGTAAATAGTTAACTATTTTTTAGCAGATTGAGAAATATTTAACTATTTATTGATATTAAATCACTGATAATTATATTTAATAATATTCAATTCATTAATTTAAATAATTAAAACTAAACCTGTTGTTTTTCTTAAAATACTTATATGAGGAGTGTTTTGCTTTATAGGTTAAGAAATTAAAAAAATAAAAAGATGATTATGCTTAAAAGTTATTATAAATTATTTAAATTGTCATTTTTATTATTATTTTCCTTTCAATATACTTCAACTTTGATTAATATATATGAAGAAAGTAGCATTATTATTATTATTATTATTATTATTATTATTATTATTATATGTTTTATATTTTTATTAGAGTTATAAATTTAATATTTGTGAAATTAAATATCTAAATTTTAAATTTTTATGAAAATATTTAAATAATTATAAAAATATAGTACTCTTATTTTGATAAATATTTTTAAGTCATATTTTTATAAGTTATTTTATATATAAATAAATAATATTAAAATATTAATTTTACTAAATATTTTTAAATAAATAATTGATCCAATTAATTGATATAATTGACTGTAATTAAATATATTACACGTATACTTATATTAACTTATTATATTATTTTTTTAAACAAATAAGTTCGTTAATGCTGTCATGACGTTTTGCATGATGGATGATACAATTCAGCTGGGGAGGGTCCAGAAATTTTTTTGAGTGAGGGCAACATTTTATTAAAGATAAAATTTTATTTTTAATAAGGGCAAAATTTTAATAAGAGTAAAATTTTATTTTTTTTATAGGGGCAAAATTTAAAATAATACTTTTTTTATAAAAAATTTATTGGGGGCACCCCATTGTAGATCCGCCGCTGCAATTCAGTATTTTGCATTATCAAGATAAGGTAGGAGAAATTTGCTTCTAAAATGAATAAATAAATAAATTGGGAAATATGAAAATAGGATCGGTTCTCCAAAAGATGAAGATGCCATAAATAGGTCGCCCGCCTAAAGCATTCATACGCGATACGACAAACTATCATTTGGCTTTTTCCTCTTTAATAATTTTCTGCAGTCCCATCCAAGCAACTTAGCTGAGAGTAGTCAACCCCCAGTTGGAGGACGGTCAATTTTTGTTTTATCAATAAAAGTAATATCTAATTATTAATTTTAATATTATAAAATTAATCAAAAATTTTATTAATTTAATTTAACAAAATAATAAATCTCTTTTTATTATTACCATAAGAAAAATAGTTTTTAAAAAATATTTTTATCCTCTATGTACTTTAAGTTGCGTGTATTTCACGCGATGAAATGAGTTGGTGATTGAGTTCTTACACTTCACAAAGAAACAGCCGAACCGGGGGTCCGTTTGTCAAATAATACGTAAGAAGATGCAAACAACTTTCGCGAAGACCGCACTTGTCAAACCGCCAGATAGGGCCTAAACTCAACTGTCCTGTGCCTCCTGTTTTCAATAACAACCAACCCATTTATTTATTTTTTGTCTCTCATTTATTAAGTAGTTGGGTATTAAAGGGATCAGGTCGGTACAGGTTTAATTAATTTTAAATGTTACTCCCTTCTATTAAAAATAAGTATAATTTTAGAGAGATTTAATTATTCAAAATAAGTGTTTTTCACAATTTTTCATGCATATTTATAATTTTATTTCTAAAATTACCCTTTAATTTCTCTTATATCTTAATTATACAGATTACATTTTTAAGGCAATTCAACATGTAATTAATAAGGATATATCAAATATTTCACTAGCTTTTTTAATAAATATACATCTATCTAAAACGACACTTATTTTAGATAAGAGAGAGTAATTAACTTTTATTATTGTTAATTTTATTAACGTGGATTGCGACATTATTTGAGTACATCCGTATACACAGTTTATTTTTAAATGATAGTTATGTTTTAACTTAAAAAAATAAAAAATAAAAATGATGACTCATTAATCACTATTAAAATCTGAAATTTCAATTATTTATCCAACTTATTAAATTTTCATGTGCTGTCTTATGTAAAAGAACATAATTTTTTAATGACAATTTACATTAATGATAAGAATTAATTATTGAATACATATTTGATAAATTCATTTTAATGATATTTAATAGTTAATTTTATGAGTATTATAAAACAAAATAAAAATATAATTTATCTATTAAAAATTTAATAAAAATTATAAAACAAAATAAAAATATAATTTATCAATTAAAAATTTAATAAAAATTATCTTTTTAATATTACAATTTATGTCTTAAATAAATTGAAAACATAAGAAAGTATCTTTTATGCTCTGTGTACCTGTAAGTTGAGTGAATTTCACATGAAGAACTGAGCTCTCAGTTGGTAAGAATTAATTATTGTACTTTACAAAGAAACAGCCAAATGCTCCGTGCTTGGGTCAAATGATATGACAAGAAGATGCAAATAATGCCGAGAACGAAGACAATTTTGTTTTGATGCAGAAACATAAGCCACAGACTCGTTAAGTTGCCCCCTCCCCACATATGCTTGCTTATACATTAGTCTCTGATTCCGTTTTCCCAAGATTCTATACGACACTAGCAGAACCTTTTCTCCCTCGTTTGTTCTATTCTGAGGTTATGGCATATCCTTACGCCGAATTAAAAGCTTCTAGCTTTTCGTTCACGGTTTCCAGGTGAAGGGTTGCTTTGTAGCTTTAGGAAGTGACGGAGGTAATAAACGAAGATGTTTTTTTGAGTCTGCATGGTTCGGACCTGTTTATGGCTGCTTGGCTTTTATTAATGTCGTCCTTAGCCAGAATTTATTAGACCTGGTATGTTTCCAAGGTGTACAGCTAATCGGATATTTCGAATTACCCTTTTCCTTAAATTATGTGAACGAGTGATCCATCCACATCATCGGCCTGAACCTGAACGACTCCCGTATGCTTGAGATGATTGTCTTCTGCTTCTAAGAAATGGAAAAACAACAGTGGGAAAATTTTATCCTTTCTTTCTATCTTTCCCTTTTCTTTTTGGGTGTTTTTGGTGATGACAGTACGTTCTCTCCTGGCTCTGTGAGCTTGTTTAGGCAGAAGAGTTTAGACTTCCAGACGTGAATGCTTTAGAAACGTATGAATTGACGTAGCTTTCATGCTATGAAGCATCTGCTATACTGCAAAAGAAAACATTAGCACTTTAAAGTGTCATCCTTTTTCCTTTTTGCATATTACCTTTCTGGTTCGCTGGCTTTTTAAGTAGTTTCCAAGTTGCCCAAGGATTCATCCTTTTTGGTCGCTGTAAAGCACGTGCTTGTCCGGTTATCCTTTCTACCGCTACTTTTACTGAATATGGTTTGGCTGCTTCATCCGGTGTCTATGAGCTTTTTTTGGCTAATATTTTTGTATTATTGGTCTCATCAGTTTTTGTCCGAATATGGTTGGTTTTACTCGAAGTATGCATCATTTCCTTTTCTTTTTGAACTGACTATTTTGTATTTGTTAATGATTTTAATAATCTCTCTCTGGGTTGTTTAATATCTACTTCATTATTGATCTGAAGATGCACCATTGAAGCACTTGTCAAGATATATGCTCACAACCATGCTGTGCTGATCAATTTCCAGGTGATAAGGGAAGTAGATCGTGAGTTTTCTGTTACTTGCACGTAGAATTGTAAACATGGCTAACGCGTGGATCACATCTACCTCGTGCTCAAGCTCTGTGGTTAAGTCCTCGGAGGACACTTCTGTTCCACTGATATTCCGGTGGCTAAGATTCGTTTTCCTCTCTCCATGCCCTCAAAGAGTTCTATTGTCTTCCGTTGATCTCTTGTTTTTGCTCGTCCTTCTAGCATTCGCAGTTCAAAAGTTGGTTTCTATATTCACCTCCCGGAGTCACTCTAGCTCCGAAATCAACAAGCCTTTGGTTGGAAGAAGAGGAGCTCTTGTTAGGACTAACATTTGGTTTATCACTTCCTTGATCGTGACTGCTATTCTAGCATGTTGCTACACTATCCTTTGTATTCTGGAATTCACTGGGAGCAGCCAATCTACGTGGAAACTGGTTGACGGAATATTCTGGTTGGTTCAGGCGGTTACTCATGCAGTAATTGCAGTTTTAATCGTTCATGAGAAGAGATTTCAAGCTGTTTCTCACCCTCTGTCTCTTCGGGTTTATTGGGTTGCATATTTTATCATCATTACCTTGTTTATGTCGTCTGGTATCATTCGTTTGGCATATGGAAACTGGAGTTTGGTATTGGATGATATAATCTCCATTGCATCATTTGTGCTATCTACTGTTCTTGTTTCTGTAGCCATTAGAGGATCAACTGGGATTACAGTTAGCAGAGAAACTGAACCAGCAATGGATGATGAAACCACATTATACGAACCCCTTTTGGACAAATCAAGAGTGAGTCGCTTTGCTTCAGCTTCTTTAATTTCCAAGGCCTTCTGGTTATGGATGAATCCTCTGCTCAGCAAAGGCTACAGATCTCCTCTCAAGATAGACGACGTGCCTACTTTGTCACCAGACCATAGAGCTGAACTAATGTCACGGCTGTTCGAATCCAAGTGGCCTAAACCACGGGAAAAATCGGAACACCCTGTTAGGACAACGTTGTTGAGGTGCTTTTGGAGGGAGATTGCATTCACTGCATTCCTTGCAATTTTGCGGCTCTGTGTGATGTATGTTGGGCCTATCCTTATACAAAGTTTCGTCGATTACACAGCTGGTAAGAGGACCTCTCTGTACGAGGGATATTACCTCGTACTTATTCTCCTGGCTGCAAAATTTGTTGAGGTTTTAACCGTTCACCAATTTAACTTCAACTGTCAGAAACTTGGAATGCTCATTAGATCCACTCTCATCACTGCTTTGTACAAGAAGGGCCTGAGGTTATCATGCTCTGCTCGTCAGGCTCATGGGGTTGGGCAGATTGTCAATTACATGGCTGTTGATGCTCAGCAACTATCTGATATGATGCTACAGCTACATTCCATATGGCTAATGCCACTGCAAGTTGGTGTTGCCTTGGTACTTCTATATAATGCCCTTGGCGCTGCGACAGCCACCGCTTTGATTGGAATCATCTGTGTCCTAGTGTTTGCAGTGTTTGGCACCAAGAGAAACAACAGGTTCCAGTACAATGTGATGATGAATCGTGATTCAAGAATGAAGGCGACAAACGAAATGCTCAACTACATGCGTGTGATCAAGTTCCAGGCTTGGGAAGATCACTTCAACAAAAGAATTCAATCCTTCCGGGAAGAAGAATACGGATGGCTTTCCAAATTTTTATACTCGATCTCTGGTAACATCATTGTGATGTGGTCTGCACCTATTCTGATATCAACGATCACATTCGGTACTGCATTATTGTTGGGAGTTCCGCTTGATGCGGGGACAGTATTCACCACAACATCCATATTCAAAATCTTACAAGAGCCTATTAGGACTTTCCCTCAATCCATGATATCACTTTCACAAGCCATGATATCTTTGGGGAGGTTGGATCGTTACATGTTGAGTAAGGAATTGGTGGAGTCATCGGTTGAAAGGGTTGAGGGTTGTGAAGGTAGAACTGCTGTGGAGGTTAAAGATGGGATTTTTAGTTGGGATGACGAAGCTGAAGCCGAGGTTTTGAAAGATATAAACTTGAAGATCAAAAAAGGGGAGCTTGCTGCCATTGTTGGGACTGTGGGATCCGGAAAATCTTCTATTCTTGCTGCCATTCTCGGTGAGATGCACAAAATATCAGGAAAGGTACGGAATTTATGTATGCAATTCGTTTGATTTTTATATGAAAACATCATCACATATAGCCACAGGAAGCCTCAAATTCGTGGGTTAGTTGTGTAGTTTCATGACGTTATTTACTTTTCTTTCCCTACCAGGTCAGGGTTTGTGGAACAACTGCCTACGTTGCTCAAACTTCTTGGATTCAAAATGGCACCATTCAAGAAAACATCTTGTTTGGTCTGCCAATGGACAACCGGAAATACAAAGAAGTCATTAGGGTGTGTTGCTTGGAGAAAGATTTGGAAATGATGGAGTATGGGGATGAAACTGAAATAGGAGAGCGTGGTATCAACCTTAGCGGAGGGCAGAAGCAGAGGATACAACTGGCTCGTGCAGTTTATCAGGATTCTGATATTTATCTTCTGGATGATGTGTTTAGTGCTGTTGATGCACACACTGGATCTGATATATTCAAGGTGACCATGTTAACTACTTGTTCTCAATTTCCAACTTTCCCAAGTGATTGATTTGACTCCCTTCCTCTCCTGAAAGAACTTGCTTCCTTGAAATTGCTAAACAATCTTATCTTATGAATGCAGAAGGCTTACATTACAATGATATGAATATTTTACAGGATAATATAAATAACATGTCACACCTTTTGTTATCTAGCTTGCTAGCTACATCAACGTTTCTATCAAACAATCTGATTACACTATCTTCTTCGCAGGAATGCATTAGAGGAGCTCTTAAAGGCAAAACTATTTTACTTGTGACCCATCAAGTTGATTTCTTGTATAATGTTGATCTTATCTCGGTAAGTATATTATGTTCTTTTCCAAGTCTCGATCAGGTACAACGAGCACCTATAATAGTGCGTTCTGAAAATAATGGATTTATCAATGCAGGTGATGCGAGATGGGAAGATAGTACAATCAGGACTATATAATGATCTACTTGAGTCTGGCATGGATTTTAAAGCACTAGTGGCAGCCCATGAAACCTCTATGGAGCTTGTAGAAGTTGATGCTGTTGTGCCTGGTGAAAGTTCGCCTAAACTGCCAAAATCTCCTCAAACTCGTTCAAGCACTGCGGAGGTGAATGGTGATAACAGACATCTCTATCAGCCCAAGCCGAACAAAGGAACCTCAAAGCTTATCGAAGAAGAGGAAAGGGAAACTGGTAAAGTGGGACTTAACGTGTATAAACAGTACTTGACTGAGGCTTTTGGATGGTGGGGTGTAATAGTAGCCCTGATTCTTTCCATAATATGGCAAGCATCTTTAATGGCTGCTGATTACTGGTTGGCGTATGAAACTTCAACAGACGGTGCTTCAGCATTCAAACCTTCGCTTTTCATTTCTGTTTACGCAATTATTGCGGCTGTGTCAATCGTTCTATTAACAACAAGAGCCTTCTTCATTGCTGTCATGGGGCTGAAGACAGCTCAAATTTTCTTCAGGGGTATTCTTCGTAGTATTCTCCATGCACCCATGTCATTTTTCGATACCACACCTTCAGGAAGAATTTTGAGTAGGGTAAGATCGAAATACCTCACTGAGGCATATTTGAATTTCATTCGAGTATAGTTCTTAATTTGTTAAAACTCAGATAAAAAGGGAACAGGTTTATTAGCTGAAAGTGTTTTAGATGAATGGAGGGGCATTTATTGTTTTTGTTGCTTATCTTCTCTTCAGGCATCTACAGATCAGACAAACATCGACCTCTTTCTTCCTTTTGTTATGGGCATCACCATTTCCATGTACATTACATTGCTCAGCATCATCATTATCACATGTCAGTATGCTTGGCCAACAGTGTTCCTATTAATTCCTCTGGGTTGGCTCAACTTGTGGTACCGGGTATGAAATTTCACTTTATATTTCAGCTGGCAATAGATAAGGGCAGAGACTGAAAGAAGTATCTGCCACCATTTGCAGAATATGATTAACTTTCTTTCATTTGTTGAATTGCAGGGATATTTTCTTGCAACATCTCGAGAACTGACTCGTCTCGACTCAATTACTAAAGCACCTGTTATCCATCATTTTTCAGAAAGTATTTCTGGGGTTATGACAATTAGAGCTTTCAGGAAAAAGGACAGTTTCTGTCAAGAAAATGTTGACCGGGTTAACGCCAGTTTGCGAATGGACTTTCACAACAATGGGTCAAATGAGTGGTTAGGTTTCCGACTTGAGCTGATTGGGAGCTTCATTCTATGCATATCTGCCATGTTCCTGATTTTGTTGCCCAGCCGTATTATAAGGCCAGGTATTAGCAAACATCTTAGGTCTTACCACCAATAATTTTAAGTTATGCTAATTGAACTTTGAATGAATGATGCAGAGAATGTTGGCTTATCTCTATCCTATGGATTGTCTCTGAATGCTGTGCTTTTCTGGGGCATATATATGAGTTGCTTTGTTGAAAATAGGATGGTCTCTGTTGAGAGGATTAAGCAATTTACCAACATCCCATCAGAGGCAGCATGGGAAATAAAAGATCTCCTTCCTCCTGCAAACTGGCCTACGGAAGGCAATGTTGACCTCAAGGACTTGCAGGTGATTGAACCCTTTTTTTTTCTTTTTTTCTTCGGGAGAACTGCGGATGGGAAAATGAGGTGGTTAGGTATGCTGAGTAGACTGCATAGTGGATGAATCATTTTTAGTACTAATGAACTCAGGATCTTCGTCTTTGGCCAACAGGTTAGGTATCGTCCAAACACTCCTCTAGTTCTTAAAGGTATCACTCTCAGCATCTATGGCGGAGAGAAAATTGGAGTTGTTGGGCGTACAGGGAGTGGAAAGTCAACCTTGATTCAAGTTTTCTTTAGGTTGGTCGAACCAACAGGAGGCAAAATAATTATTGATGATATAGACATTTGCGTACTGGGTCTCCATGATCTCCGGTCTCGCTTTGGAATAATTCCTCAAGAGCCTGTTCTCTTTGAAGGAACCGTGAGAAGCAACATTGACCCTATTGGACAGTACACAGATGATGAGATATGGAAGGTATTGCATCCTTTTGCATTTCTCTTCCAGAAATGTCATCTTTGCTTGAATAATCCTGAAAAAAATGTGTGGTTTTTTAGAGTCTTGACCGTTGCCAACTAAAAGACACAGTGGCTGCAAAACCTGAGAAACTTGATGCTCCAGGTATTATAGTTGCTACTTGCCTTATATATTCAGTTTGTTCTGTTTTTGATTCACCATCGACATAAAAGGGTTTCACTTTGACAGTGGTGGATAATGGAGACAACTGGAGTGTAGGGCAAAGGCAGCTTCTCTGCTTAGGAAGAGTTATGCTAAAACGCAGCCGGCTGTTGTTCATGGATGAGGCAACTGCGTCAGTTGATTCTCAGACCGATGCCGTGATTCAGAAGATCATCCGGGAGGACTTTGCGGCTTGTACTATCATCAGCATTGCCCACAGAATACCCACAGTCATGGATTGCGACAGAGTTTTAGTTATAGATGCAGGTACCAATTGATTTACTATGTAACATCACTGAAATCCTTGCACTAATTCCTGCATGTTCATCCCGTTTAATGACAGGTCGAGCTAAAGAATTTGATAGACCATCTCACTTGCTGGAGAGACCAACACTATTTGGAGCATTGGTTCAGGAATACGCCAACCGTTCTGCCGGACTGTAAACGGTTCTGCTAATCCACGATAAGACATTCCCCGAGGTCGGAGATCAACAGCTTTTTCATTTGGCCAAAAGAGAGAGGAGAGGACACGTCTTTTGCCACCATCGATATCTCTTACGTTATAACTTCTGTCATTGGCCAACATATGTTGTATAAAGATAGTTGGCAATTGAGACATAGGAAATTTATAGTGAATGTGATTGAATGCAATCCCACGTAGAAGAAAGATCCATCTAGTGAATGTGATTGACATCCTAATCCATCCTTCCCGGGTTTCTTAATCCCTCCAAGGAATAATTTGGGATCATCAGTTTCCACTTCTTGTCGTATCTTATTAATTAGCTTCTCAACCTTTTAGTTCTTCGGACGGACTAGATATGATTATAATATTACTTCCTTCTATTCAAAATAAAAGTCGTTTTAGAAGGATTTTAACTATTCAAAATAAGTGTTATTCGTAACTTTTTATGCATGATTATAATTTTACTTCTAAAATTATCCTTTAATTTCTCTTGCATCTTTAATTACACAGATTATATTTTCAAGATATTTCAACATGCAATTAATAAGGGTATATCAAATATTTCATTAACTTTATTAATAAATGTGCATCCCTTTAAAATGACATTTATTTTGAATAAGTGGGAGTATTAAGTTATTTTTAAAATATTGTCAAGATATTTTTAAGAAAATGATTTTTATAAAAATATTATTATTAATTATTTTATTTTGTTGATATTTTTATTTTATCATAAAAATTATTTTCAAAATTATAATTTTATAAATTATTTATAAATTAATTATTTATTTATAAAAAATAAAATATTCTAGTTAATTATTTACAAAATAAATATATAATAAAGTAAAAAAATTCATTATTATTTTAAATATTTAATATCTAGTACTAATACAATTATTAACTTTGTTTAATATTCATTTTCATCAGAAAAAATGGAAAATGTAAAGATTAGTGTTCCTCACTTAACATGATACGACGCTGTTTTTGGACTAAATTCAGAAGTCAAAACCGTCCGAAAACCCTAATCTCATCTGCCGATTCTCTCGGAAATTTTACTGCGGCTAGAGTAGAGCCATGAAGACACGACACCGTTTGAATCGAACGTTTGTACTGTGTATCAAAACCCTTCAAAAACCCTAATCGCTTCTTCAGATATTCTCAAAAGGAGTGAGGACTGAGGACATCGCGATTCGCGAGAGTGGGAATTGTAACCAAACATGGGCGGATCAAGAAGGAAATACAAGAGATCGAAGCCTAAGGTACGAGTTGGTCTTCCGAAGAAGAATCCAAATGTGTTCAAGCCAGCTTTCAACCTACCGCCGAAGCTACGATCCATCGCCGCCGTCGACGACTTGTCGAAGTGGGACGATAAAGCCAGCGTCATCAAAAACTACAAGTCGTTTGGCTTCGTTTCAAACCCTAACTTGCTCGGCGTCCGAGCTCACACTTCTCACATCATCGAGGCCGACTCTCTCCAAGCCCCTCCCCCGCCTTCCGATGACTGTCCCCTCGACGAATTCGCACCCATTGATTCTGGTAGCGACCTGGAAGAAGATGGTTGGTGACTTTTTTTTTCCTTTTTTATTAATCATGTACGCGAAAGTTTAAGTCTTTTTAGATATGATGAAATGATGATTACTTACACCTCTCTTATGAAATGTTGTTTCATATGGAATTAAGAAATATGTTGAAAATTCATATAATCTGTGAGCTCAGTTTGCACTTCTGATTTCAAAGATAGGTTTTCTGAATGTTTCATGTAATGTTTGGTCTGTTTTCGAGCTGTACAGATTTGAAAACAGCTCTTGGGAAGAAGCGGAAAGATGGGAAAACTGCACCTTTGCCGCCATTGACCACAATGCAACGGTTTTATTTGGGTCGGTTGATTGAGAAATATGGAGATGACTACCAGGTTTGTTTTGGTAGTTGAATAAGGGGTTGTGTGTTGCTATGGCTGCGGTTGGATTCTCCCAATTTATTACTCTGTTTTGCTTTTGCAGGCTATGTTCATGGATACAAAGCTTAATGCAATGCAGCATTCGGTTGCGACTCTTGAGAAATTATGCAAAAGATATCATATGCATAAAGACAAAAACCCTTTGATTTTACCAAGCTGAGAGTGAGTGCAATGCAACGTGATTCCATGGCATGCTGTGCTTGACTGCTTGAGGATAATTAGTTGGTATGCTTGCTTTTCGCTGTAAACTTTCCGATGTTCTCTGCTATGATTAAATGGGAGCTTCAAAGAAGACCTTGCGACAAAAGAAATGTCATCTAGGATCGTGTCATCTTTAGAGATGGATTTCAGTTTATTGTTTTTTTAAAACCTAAACCTTGATACTTCGTTGCCAGATTAAGGCGTGCCAGGATGATGCAATCCATTCAGTTGAAGGATTGAACATCCTATCCAGTCAACTTCATAACTGTTTACAGTGTCGAAAAAGTTAAAACTGTGACAGTTCTCATAGAGGACATGGTGTTTACTAGCTTTCTCCTGAGCCAAAGAAATAGTGAAATGCAATAGTTACACTTGTTAATCCCAAGCTTCTCCCAATGTTCAGGCTCAGGGTACCTGTTCTGATTAGGGTACTAGATTTCTCCTGAGCCAAATAAATAATGAAATGCAATAGTTGCACTTGTTAATCTCAAGCTCGGGGCCCCTGTTCTGGTTAGGGAACTGGTAAGTACACAACGCTATTGGAGGAGTCAGCCTGTGATGGATAACCTGTTAAGCCCGTTCGAAACGATGACCAAGTCAAAGCATAAGCTGATACTGTCGTTTGTATATAACTTTGATGAGAGTAAAAAGGGATTTTTATAAATTAATTATTCATTTAAATTCCTATAAATTACTTCAACTAAAAATATATTTTAAATTCCTATAAATTACTTCAACTAAAAATATATTTTAGTGATTATTAACATAAACTGATATACAATTGTGATAATGATTGTTGCAAATCAGTTCTAATGATTTTTTTCCTTGAAATAATATGAAAATATAAGTTATTTTAAATAATAAAAATTATTAAAATAAGTAAACAAGAAGGATAATGTCATTATTGTCTATAGCCTATAGGAGCTAAGGTGTTTATGAAGTTAAGAAAAATGGGTTAGCCTTAATATTTATCACAAAAATATTAATTTCTATTTCTTTCATTTTTATAATTTATATGGGCTTTTATTTTGTTTCATTATTCAATTTATCTTTAATTATATATATTATATAAATATTTTAATATTAATAAAAATTATGAATAATATAATTAATTTAAAATTTTATGTTGAAAAATAAAAGCAGCTCCATATTTAATTTTGAATAGTTAAAAATATATAAATTTCAAAATTTTAAAATAATAATTTAAAAATGAAAGTACTCTATCACAAAATTTAAAAAAAGATTAGTTTTTTTTTTTAGTCTCCCAGGAGGTGTCCATTAGGCCGAAGTCGATGACTAATCCCCCTTTGCTGTACCGATACATCCCTTTCGGGGGCTGCAACTGGCCTAGGAATTTGCTGCATACCCAATGACAGGGATCGAATTCGAAACTTCTTGATTAAGTAACGAAGATATACGCCACTTAAGCCAACCTAATGGGTTAAAAAAAAAACAAAGATTAGCTAAAAGAAGAGAGAGGATAAAATTGCAATTAAGAAGCTAAAACGTACCGTATCAGTGAGTTGCGTGTGGAGTAACGAGTGGATGATGATGAGAAGAAACATCATGTTCGGAGAACAGTCCACGACAGGTCGTAACCACGTAATCTGGCAGGTCGGACTTCGGAGAAAGAAACTACCTTAACAAAGATACATCTTGCCAGATAATTAAATAATAATAATTACAAAGAGAGAGAGAGAGAGAGAGAGCAACACAGTTCAGATTTGTGCTTTTCTTGCAACCTCCTGATCCGTGGGTTTTGATTGGCGGAGGCTGGAGAGAGATAGGAGGGAATGCAAAGCTCTACGAAAGCCACCGTTGATCATCATCTCTGGCAACAGAAGAATGCAATGGACGGTGGTGATGGCGTTGATTGTCATCACCGTGACGGTGATCAGAGAGAGCCTCCCTCTTCTGGGGTTCCTTGCACGATTTGCCTTGATTTGGTGTGTGATAATGGGGTTAGATCCAGGGCTAAGCTCCAATGTGGCCATGAATTCCATCTGGGTATTTTAGTTTGCAACCTTTCTTGCTGTTTTCAGTCCATTTCTTTCCTTTTTTGCTTCTTTATGGGGAATGGAAAAGATTGTATTTTTAAGTTGGGATTGTTTGCGTTGACCATGTCAACTATTTTTAGACGTGATTTTAGGGTGCCATTTTGGTTCATCAAGTAAATTTGCGTTACAGATTTCCCAATCGAAGAGAAGTAGATAAAGTACTCAATTATTGGATGTTTTTATCTTTATATGACTTGAACTCGGAAAAGAGAAAATTGGACCGGTAGAGGCAACTAGTCAAGACTCCCTGTTTATGGATGATCTTATAACAGGCGAATTATCTGCAGTTCGAAATTCAATGTCTGAAAGAAATGACCTATATTTTCATGTGTTTATCTCTACCTGTAAAATTATAATTAGTGATGAAAATGAACTTCAACTGACTTTAATTCCTATCAATATAGACTGGAAAATTCCAACTGATTTGATCTTCTTCTCTTGTTAAATTCCACTACTTGCATTCTATAGGGCCTCTGCATGTAATGTCCATAGCCTATCTAAATAGAACATGATATGATTTAGGTTCATGTAGTCTTCTTCCATGGAATGGAATGGAGCTAAGGATATTCGGTTGTCGAGTCGAGCCGATCTGCACCACCTTGAACTCATAACAGCATTTATTTGTTTCATATTCGAGCCCTTTAGTATGTTTTTTTGCATTAAAATGTTTGAGCTCTCATTTTGCTAATCTAGTCTTGAGGACATTGCTAAGGTAGTCTGTAGATGCTTGCAACATCAAATACTGAAGGAAGAAGACATGCAACACCTTTGGTGTTTTCTATGAATGTTTGACGTCCTATGATCCTTTCTACTGCAGATTGCATTGGATCGGCCTTCAATATGAAGGGAGCAATGCAATGTCCATGTTGCCGAACAATTGAGGGAGGTCAGTGGTTATATGCAAATGGCTCTACTCGCTCATCTAATGACTTCAGTATGGATGATTGGATTCCTGAAGATGAGTTCTACAACCTAAGTTATCCTGAAATGGTAAAGCTCTTTATTATTCTCAGGTGCTTAGTAGATCAGTTCCAAAGTAGAAGTCATCAACTTCTGCAATACCACACATCAACATGGTGAATTATTTCTTACTATATTTGCAAGTCGCAGATAAATTGTAACATGTTTTTTGTTTATGTAAATTGTCTTGTAGTAATATGTCTAGTTCCGTTTGTCTCCATGCATTATTGCCTTTGAAGGTGGAGATGTGTCAAGTTATAGGCTTTTAAAATATTCTATGATTAGATGAATGAATACTAACCATTTAGCTGATTTCAGTACCTTAGTGAATTTAGGAATTACTTTATGGTGCTTCAAGAACTTTTGGAAATTCTCTATGATAGGCCGTTATATGCCAATGACCTAGCATTAAGTCCTCAAGTTTTTCTTTCTTTGTAGTATTTGTGCCTGGTCATTTGTCATGTTTTACCTTGAATTGCTTTCTTTCCTCAAGCTTTCCATGATAAGAATTCCACTCACCAAATTAGATGGTCAGTAATAGCTAAATGAGTTGAGGTATGTCACAAGTATCTGCAAGAATTGTTAATAAAATCAAGATATGGCAAAAATGTGGCCACAAATATTACTGTTAGGCAACTAGGTGACCATGAAGTTGCTGTTCATAGGACTTGTGATTACGTGACATGAGAAACTTGCTACCTCAGATCTTAGCTGGTAACTGTGAAGCAATAAGTTGTTAAGATTTGAAGCCTTGGGATTTTGTTTGTGGCTCCTGGTTGAAAATTTTGATTCTGAAGTTTGTTAGTGGATAAACCTTCTGTTATTTTATCCACTAAATGGTAGATTACTGGTTGAAGGCAATAAATTTATTTTAGTTAAGTTGGGGCACAAAGAAAATGTGTCTAATCTTCGAAAGAGAACCAAAATAAAATGGAAAATAGCAAAACATTGACTACAATCGCTTTGGAGTAACGATGGAAAACAAAGTTGAAGACACAAGAAATGGACGATTATCGGAAAGAGATAAACAGCTGTCTACTCACCAAAAATATTGATATGTATATATCTATACATGTCTCAAAGCTGTCTAATTGGCATTATCTTATTTCCCTTTCAGCCGCTTAGTGTTCACTGGTGTCCATTTGGTGAATTGGCAAGAGTTGGCCCATCATTTGAGTAAGCAAGCCATCTTATTATTATTTTTGATCTTGTGTATCTATTTCTTCTTGTTAATGTTGAATTTCAAATCTTCCGTATTGACAGATGAACTGAATTTTCTGCAACCTTTTTGCCTTTCGCACTTGCACCCCAGTTCCTTGTCATGTAGATTTTAACTTGTGGTACACCCAGCTAGTCATGTTATGTTCTCTACATAAGATCTTTGTGCAATTATACTGTATTGCAGTCAATTTTTGCTTGCTTCTAGAATATGAGAGGGATTTGCAGATTCCCTGCTGCTTAGCTGAGGCCATGTTTGCTTATACTTGTATAAAGTTATCTCATATATTCTGTTTGGACAACTTCCAAAAACTAACAACAGTTGTTTGCTAATTTCCTTGAATAAAGATATACGAGCAAATGAAATGAAAACTAACTATAGGGCCCCAATGTGCAATATATGGTCAACTATGGGAGTGTTCCTTGTCATGAACATTATCTACACACCTAACAAGTTTAATAATTAATGAGAATACTATGGCAGCCACATAGTGATCAAAGTGTTGAGAATTAATTCAAAATTTTATAGTTGTTAAAATTCCTTTAGAATAGGTCTTAGATTATCTTAGAATAGGTCTTAGATTATCTTTAATCTTATCTTATAAGCTAGATTTGGTGGCTGAAAAATCTATTTTAGTTGTTTGTATTTTGTCTATATAAGGTAACCAAGTTTAATAATAAAAGTATGGGAGTGTTACGTATTCTTTAATTTTTATCTTATCCCATCTTATTCATCTTCTATTTTTTCTCAAAATTTCAACATGGTATCAAAGCTCTCAAAGATCTTAAGGGATCTATGAGTGATTAATGTTTTGTAAGTTCAAGAGCAAAAATGCTCTATGGAGATAAGTAATGAGAGAAGTGCTCATGTTGAAGAATAGGGAGAAGTGCTCTATTGAGAAGTTTGGAGAGACGTGCTCCAATAAGTACAAGTTGATGAGATGGGCATCAATGGAAGTGCTCATGTTGAAGAATAGGGAGAAGTGTTCTATTGAGAAGTTTGGAGGGATGTGCTCCAATAATTACAGGTTGATGAGAAGGGCATCAACGGGAATTGGTGAAGAGAAGTGCTTCACATAATATTCTAAAGATTAGGAGAAAAGTGCTCCATCCTTAAAATTTTGAATTAAGAGGGAATGTTGAGAATTAATTCAAAATTTTATAGTTGTTAAAATTCCTTTAGAATAGATCTTAGATTATCTTAGAATAAGTCTTAGATTATCTTTAATCTTATCTTATAAGCTAGATTTGGTGGCTGAAAAATCCATTTTAGTTGTTTGTATTTTGTCTATATAAGGCAACCAAGTTTAATAATAGAAGGATTGGAGTGTCACATATTCTTTAATCTTTATCTTATCCCATCTTATTCATCTTCTGTTTTTTTAAAATCCCAACACAAGGAGTGGACTCATCATTAGTACTGTTGCTACTTGCTCCAGCCTTTTTCTTTTATAAGCTCCCTTTGCTCTCTGTGAGCTTAACTCAGAAAGTCAGATGATTCTTTAATTATTCAATAGATAAATTTTCGGTTCTGTATGGAGCAGCAAGTAATGTTCTTTAAGTGTAGTATTGCATTGCATTTTTGGCAGCGTAAAAGAGTGACTCAAGTTCACAATAAAAGCATGTGATAACAACTATTTACAGTATAATTGCTATCTGTTTCTACTGCATTTACTGTAACAAAAAGTACGCTTTTTTTTTTTTTTGGTAAATCAGTAAATTTTTATAAACATAAGAAAAGGATATATACACGACTAGAGATTTCCTGCATAAGATTTCCTATGCAGTAAATCTCTTACCTACCAAAAGGAATAACCTAATGTGAATTCATAAGGAACCTACAAAAAAGAAATTCCTTACGACCAAACACCACAACCCTACACCTTACCACAACAAAAAGTACGCTTTACTGCAATAAAAAATACGGATTACCTATTTGGTGATGGACTGCAATGTCTGGTTCTATTTTGAGATTTTAGAAGCAAAATGTTGGAAAGCTTTTATGCAGTTCCTTGCATACTGATATTTACTAGAAATTAGTATTGCTTAAGTTAGTTCTTTCTGCATTTCAGGGACGGAGAACCTCCATCTACCACCTGTAAGTATACTGTTTGATGGATTACTGATGAACAATCTGAGGTGCCTTAAGGGTTTTATTAAAAGATTGAAAAAGTACTTCTTAATGTAGATCGTGACTCAAGGGGACATTACTCTATGTATTCTGAACCCTCAGCTGCATCTCCTGTGGCTCATTCATTTGTTGCATACATCGGACCAATATCACCCGCCTCATCAAGATCTGCTGAAGGTGTAGATGATGTGAACTTCAACCAACACTGGATTGGCTTACCCGGACGGAACGAAATCTTTAGTACCCATAATTTTCCTGCCACCAGTATCCAATACCATAGTTGGGGCTTTCACTCCCCTTCTTTCCCTGTATCAAACGGCCAGATAAGTAGCAGAGATCCAGCTTCTATTTCTCCTTTTACCTTGAGATCATCTAATGGTGATTCTGACACTGTAGCAAGGCCCAATTCTTTTCCACATCCAATTCTTTTTGGTAGCGGGTAAGCAATGTGCTACAGCAAGCGTCAATATTTCCTTTCTTCCTTTATTTATCTGTTTAAATGGACGCAAAGAGAAAACTGTTCTCCATCTTTTTGCTGCCAAGGATGAAAGTGGATGGTGGATGGTAATGCTCTCTGATAAGTTATCACATCATGTCGTGCTCAAAATTACTCACCTATCTTGGTTCATGACATTAAGATCTGCGACTTTATGCTTCACGCTAAATGTTGTGGTACTCATCATAGGCGTTTTATTTTGTACCTATTATTCTTATAATGTCAACTTATCAATGCCGCCCCATGCTTTCCTCATAAATGCTCTGTTTAATATTTCATTTGAAAAATTAGTTTTCTTACAATTGATGCACCAGGAAACAAATTGACACGATGTGTATCGTCTGTTAATTGTTCTTGATCAGAATAGTACTTGATCATTTCAATGGCATCCATGGCGTATGAGATAGTAATTCTTTCTCTGTTCTCTATAGATCTGTTCCAGCAGCTGGAAGCTCATTTTTCTCTTCAATCATTCCTCGACATCCAGCTACCAGTGTTTGGACTCGTGAAAGAATACAAATGTCATATCCTCTCCATCATCAGCTACAACCTAACAATTCAACAGGCTTGCCAGCTCCTGTTGCCTATGGGGTTCGAACATTTGATGGTCCAAGAGGACTGCATATGGTAATGGCGGCACCACCAACCCCACATGAGCAAAGTGGAGGCTTCCTTGTTATACCATCTCCTAGTTCATCGGGTCAGAATCTCCTTGAAGAAGGAAATTCTTTTTCGAATCATTATCAGGCATGGGAGAGAAACCATTCGTCTCGTTTTCGGCATGCATCTCTCGACGGGGACTCAAGGTGGCATTCTTTTCACCAGACTACCAGTGGCTCTTATTCTGGCAACAGAGCTGGTGGCTTTTGGCGGAGGCAATCATCTTAGTGTTCAGCCTCAAGTATGTCTGCATAAGGCTTTTATGAACTAAACTTGAGCTGTGTTGAGACATAATTAAATTACCCCACCGGATCAAACATGGACCATAAATGTTTAAAGTCATATCCAATTTTGTATATACTTGCATGGCTCTCGGGACTGTAAAGTTTTAACCCTTCTGAATTATTGTAAGTCGATGAAATGTTTTGTCCCCAGAATTTTATCATTCTTTCTACATCAGTCACTGGTAACATCGACTTTGTTTGATAATCTAAGTAGTTTCGGCTTTGGATTAGCCTATTTGTATCAATGAAGTGAATTGTGGCTTTTAAGCCTCAACAGTTTATACCAAACGAACATTCTGTTCACACAAAGTTTTGACAGTGAAGAATTAATTAACAAATGGAAATACTATTTACTTCCTCATAAGTTCGAGATGCACGTATTTTTATTTGTAACGATATTACAAATTGGTTCTCGTTCATAGTGATAGGAAGAGTAACGTTGGCATCTACATTCCTCAGCCTACTGAACAGAGTGAGTCTGAGGAAGACCCGAGTAGTTCTTCTGCAGTTCAATAATACCATCTAAAGATACGGTTTTTCCCTTCAACAAGTTGGAGTACCAGTAAGCAGAGAGCTTGGGCTGTCTCTTCATTTCTGGGTCGTCTAAATCTACGTAAAATAGACCATACGCTGATTCATATCCATCCAGTAACTCGAAAACATCAAGCAATGACCAAACAAAATATCCCTTCACATTGGATCCGTTGCTGCACAAGATTAGAGACCAAAAGGAAGTCAGACCATATATTACAGAAGCCAGAAGGCCATAGTCATCCTTTGCATGCTTAAATTAAATGCATAAAATTTTAATTAAAGACTGTGATTATGCCATTTCACTGATTAAGGAACAGCCACAAAGAGGTCTAGACTTTAGGGAATGACTATAGAGTAGAACTTGGTAGTTCTGATGCAAAATCGTAAGTGGAAATGGAAGGTCAATGTGTCTGCAACTGAATATATATATATACACGTATACCTGATCGCATCAGCCAAAGCTCCTATGTATGCATGCAAATATTTCACCCTTGAAATGTCTTCTAATGTTGAGTTCCGTATGGTCTTTTGACCTGCCAAGAAATGCCATAAAAATCTCACCAATCAGAGGCAGGAGATGGTACTTGATAAAAGGGTTCATATCCAACATCAGTAATAAGCGACTTATGAGTTAAACTGAACTTTCCATTGGCTGATGATCTAAGAAAGTGAATGCACAAATGGAGTGGATCTTAACAAATATTTCTAATTTATGTTCATCTCAGGTGAATTTCCTAGCACTAATGAATAGCAAACAAATGCCATGTTTCAGAAAATTTGAGCAGTAAGTGTGTGCTGACATGAGAGGAAGAGCAAGAAAAGTAGAGACCATTTTCATGGATGTATATAAGAGGGTTGCCATAAGTTTGCTTGAAGTACTCCAGTGTGGCTTGCAGGCCCCAGGGTGCTACAGGAAGCTGATTCAAGAAAGAATTGGTAACAAATCCAAAAAGACGCTGTGAGGGTGAGTGAAAAAGGATGATAAGCAAAGACAGCAAATGTTCTTACCTCAGCTGGTATTTCATTATCCTGTGAAACTGCAAAAAACCAGAAGAAATGTTAATCATTTCAGTTTCATATAGTGCAGCTCCCAAGAATCACTGAATGGTTATTCAACACATACGGATGAACTGTACTCCCACATCTGCATTAAAATCTCTATATTTCCATTGCCAACTGCTGGGATTGTCTTTGGCAAGGATAGTGGTATAATGTATCACTCCTATGTAGTCAAACGAACCCTTAACCAAATTGGATTCAGCAACAGTTAGGGTTGGAAGTCTTGAGCCTACGATTTTCCTCATAATTTCAGGGTAGTCACCAGATATCATAGGGTTCATAAACCTGCAAAACAATGACCAATTATTTCAACAACTAATCAAACGCGTCCATACAATCCAGCTTTTGACTTACCATCCAATATAGAAGTCCAAGGCTCGTTCTATAGCAACAACATCCTCTCTTGAATTAGTCAAAGGTAACAGCCAAAAGGTGTACAAGGTGAGCCCTATGATCCCACCTTGCTTGCCCTGCAACATTATGTTGATTTTCCCCATAGATCACAAGCAATTTACTCGTGCAATATAATTTGTGAAGATTAGATAGTACCTGATAGTTTCTTCTGTACAACCTTACAGTTGATGCATGGGCCAGTAACATATGATGACCTGCCAAGTATGGCTCATATGAGGAGTTTCCTTTGGAGCAATTTCTCACTCCAAATGGAAAAGAACATCGTTTCGGAGGTGTAAGTCCTTGATCATAACCCCCTAGTGTCAAGACATTAGGCTCATTTATTGTAGACCAGGAAGAAACCCTGTCACCAAACTCTCTGAAGCACACGTCTGCATAAGCTGTGAAGTCTTTCCTGCACCAACAATCAAAAATTCACCCTCTTCTCATTATTTTGAACTTTCTGAAAACGAGGCAATCAAAGAACAGAAAGAAGAAATGCCACAAAAATCTCAAATTCCATACACCATCCTTCGGCTAATCCATCCTCCATACTCATCTTCAAGTTCCTGTGGATGATCATAGTTGTACAATGTAACATGCGCTTGGATGCCTGCTTCATCAATAAGTAGATGATTAGTGCAACTTTAGTAAACATCATTTGATTTCTCAAACTACAACTAAACAACTAGAACTACTTCGGAATAGAAAAGATAAAAAAAAATTAGTTTGAAACTTTCACCCTCACCATGGCTTATAAGCTCATTGATGAGATTGTTGTAATACTGCAGGCCTTTTGGATTGACAGTTCCTCTTCCACCTAACAAACATAACATGGCAATTGAAATATGAACAAAAGAATCAGTTATCGTTCAGGTGTTGCTCGTTGATCTGAACTGAGAATAGTAACCGTACGTGGGATTAGCCTTGACCATGAGATTGAGAATCTATAGCCATTTAGACCAGTTTCAGCCATAATACGGACATCTTCCTGCAGAAGGTCTGACTTTAGTACAGAATCAGTCACTCCCAAGCAAAACTGGATTTGCTGTTCCAATTACATCATTATGGTACTGTTAAATTTTAAATTCGTTGGTCTGACCTTGTATTTGTGGTACTCATCAACTGATACATCTGCATTCGCTCCATTCATATTCCCTGCAATTAAACTTAGAAAGTTAGGCACTTGACCCTTCATCTAGCAATCACAAACTCCTACACATAATAAGATCCAGAGAAAGAACATGCTTGGTGTCTAATACAGAACTAATTGCTTACAAGTCAGTTCTGTGTGCATACAGCTAAAGGAAAACTAAGCAAAACTCAAAATAGATAACCTTCATGAGTAAAGTTGTCCCAAATGCTTGGACTCCTTCCATCTTCGTTAGCTGCTCCTTCCACCTTTGATATACCGGCAAAGTTTGATTAAATTACATGAAAGAAACCATAATCTGTACCATTCTTTCGCTCGGGTAATCCTTGCTTGCATACTATCTTTCATTAAGTGGAAATACCTATCTGTGCATGCGCACATAGTCTAATACAAATGTGTATCGGCAGATATCAAATATTTTAACCCTCTAATACTTATATTGTTGGGTCGACAATCTCTGGTAGTGACTCAATAAACATGAACCAAACCTGGGAAGTTTAAGAAATTGAATAAAAGGCTGACCTGATAAGCTGAGGTACCAGCACCGAATATAAATCCAGGTGGGAAGTCCCTTCTGCTATATTCTTCAACACAAGATACTGACACTATTGAACTTGTCAGAACAACAATCAAACAAGAAAGCTTAAGCATCCTGATTTACGCCTGTATGGTAATCAAGTTTCTTCTTTTAATAGTCATACAAGTTCTGTTAATGTATATATCTTGATATGTTCATTTATTGCCACAGAGACAAAAGAAAAGTTGGTGTCGAACTGGTCTTATCACAGAAAATTGTGGCTTCATTAACGACGAAAACGACGAAAACGACGAACTGGTTATGAGACAAATTTTCTCCCAACATCGTTTTCCAGGGAAACGGAGCAGCAGGCCTCTGTTTGGTCGTTTACGTGATAAACTATTATACAATATAATATTAGTCATTGATAAGGATATGAAGGAAAAACTTGCAAGAAGGCAATTGTCTCTTTGTTTTTTATGTCTGATCTCTTCCGAATAAAGCTTGTCGGAAAAAAATCAAAGATTAGAGCTGAGTTTGCATTAAAATATTATGAATTGAACTGAAAATGTTGCTTGGTGGTAGTCATCATCTCATAGGTTATGATATTTTGGTTCAATAACGTCACTGAAAACGTAAGCAGATATGATCAGGGGAAGATCAACAGCCGGTAATGACTAAGGGTATGTTTGGATGTGGGTGGAAGGATCGAAGGGAATGGAATGAAATGTCCCAAATGACTCAGGTCATTGTTTGAGAGTCTATTTTAAAACAGGATGGAATGACAATTGATGGCTTTGGAAGTCATCCTTTGCCATCCAAAATTTAATATTTTGTGATTTCTCAAATTAGGGGATCAGAGATGTAATGACATGACTTGCCTTCCAAATCTTCTTATTTTATTTAAACTTCCAAACAGTAGAGTGGTCCATTTCATTACATTTCATTTCACTCCATTCTATTCCGTTCTATTAATTGTCATTCCATTTCATTCTATCATAAACTTCTAAATAGGGATGGAAATGAGTAGGGTTCGGTTCGGGTTTTACTCTACCCATATCTATATCCATTTTTTATGACTCAACCCATATTCATATTCATATTCATCGGTTTTTACGATTTACTACCCATATCCAAATCCATTGGATTGTTCGGATTTTTGGATATCCATCGGGTTGTATAGCACATAAAAATATAACTTCTAAATAGAAAATATAAAGAGTAGATTTTTGCGAACGCTCCAAATCAAAAT
>JANVCQ010000009.1:17805756-17825039 GCA_025531925.1 Erythroxylum plowmanianum | reverse complement strand
ATTTCTTCGTATAAAATTTTAATATTTTATTATATTTAACCATAAATATTCAAGAAAAAATAGAAAAAATAGAGTTATATGGGTATCCATGGTTCGGGTTTTACTCTACCCACATCTATATCCATTTTTTATGACTCAACCCATATTCATATCTATATCCATCGATTTTTACGATTTACTGTCCATATCCAAATCCATTGGATCGGATAGTGCGGATATTAATTGGGTTGAAAACCCGCTACCGTTCCTACTCCCAAACATACCCTAAATACGAGTTGACTAAAAGTTATTACGACGTTGGCAAGTGAAACAAAAATTTATCACTAATTCCAGCAAGTTTTTCAATACTATATGATTAATTTTTGTTAAATTCGATGGCCATGTCTTTGAAGTTCACTGCAAGCCCTTTGGATTATCAGTCCGTTCGGCAGATTCATAAGAGTATGATGGAGTCTCCTGAGGTACAACTAGCATTTCGGCTTATGGAATCATTCCAGCTAGCAAACATAAAATGACAATCAGGGAAATATTAAAAGGACCCCAGAACTTGTTAAATTGTTGCTTGTTGATCTGAAATGGGGACTGCAACCGTAACTTGGATGAGATTGAGTTTCTATCAGCATCCAGCTTAGTTCCAGCAATAAGACGTACATATTCCTGCAGAAGGTACACGAGTTTGATAAAAATTCAGTAATTCCCTGGACAAGTAGGCTTCTGCTAAAACCCAATTGTCATGCGAGGGAGATGTAAGCAAATCATTCATGTGCCTCAACCAACACCCCGAATGTTGGAATTGAATCATTTTTTCACCAAGTGGGAGCTACAAGCACTTATGTAATGTTTCTGAAGGACTTTTAATGGATATGGATAACTAAAGATTTGAATTTGTAGCGATTCCATTGCTGGTACAGCAACCTAATCTCTAACAAGCATTCGTGAAACATGGAACTTGATACAAAAAGGTAACAGGTGAATGTTCGCTCACATACTAAGATGTCTTCTCATAGCTGGGGTGGGTTTGTATCACAAAAAGATACAATAACAACTTTGGCCATAAGCAAATTATTATAGATCCTAGAATGGAACATATAATCTCTAATAAGCATCACTGACTTTGATAGAACTGAAAAGGTTGTGCATGAGGACGACCAGATGTATTCTTTTCAAGCTCAAGAACTCCATCCAAACCAACTCTTTTCCCTTTAAGAAACTCGGAGTACCAGTGTTGAGAGAGCTTGGGTTGTCGTTTCAGCTCAGGGTCGTCCAAATCTACATAGTATAAACCATAACTCGAGCCATAGCCATCCAATACCTCCAAAACATCCATTAAGGACCAAACGAAATAACCTATCGTATTTGATCCATTCCTGTCAAAATAGCAAAAGGAGCTGGGCTATCACTTAAGAAAATAAGATCAATTATAAACAATCAAACATGTTCTAAACTGTATCAATAGCAACAAATTAATTAGTGCAGCAACTGCAAACGATATGAGCATAATTGCGACCTGCCTGCAATTGCCATATATCCGCGATATAAAACTCATATATTTCAGTTCATAATCACAGAAGAACGGCTGCTGTTAATTATTAGTGCACAGAATCACCACAACAGCTTTGCATATTGATAAGGAGTAGTTTTTACAAGTGATTGCTGCATAAAAACAATGTTTAAACACATCAGACATACCTTACGGTGTCGAGCACAGCTCCAATGTATGTTTGCAGATACTCAATCCTCGATGAGTCCTCCATTGTTAAATTACGTGGGGTTACTTGACCTGTCCAAAGTTTAAAGAGTAAGTTCCATGAATTGAATGACCGGAAGCACTTGGTCACAAGAAAAGGCTGGGGGTTACCATTTTCGTGGATATATATTGGAGGGTTGCCATAATCTTGCTTGAAATACTCTAATAGTCCTCGCATTGCCCACGGCAGCAGTGGGTACTGAATTGGACAGGAGAGTATTAATCATACCAAATGTTTTATAAGCATGAAGGTCCAATTCCATGTTACAACTCCTGTTTTTGAAGTAGTAGAAAGAAGTGAAATATATGGTAGAAAATGAATTTTCACCTGGTATCCTGTATATGAAATATTTTCCAGGCTAACTGCACGCAAAGAACCACACAAATCATTATTGATTTCACTAAGTTCCGCAAAAGAATCTATCGAAAGGGTTGGTGAAAACATACAGGAGATTTGTGTATCTAGAAAAAACTCTCTAATTGCAAATTGAGGACCACTGGAGAGGTCTCTAATGTAAAATGCAGTATAGTGTATGAGTCCTAGGAAGTCAAGCGAGCCCTTAATCAACTTGGATTCACTAGCAGTGAATGTTGGAAGTCTTGAGCCTACACGTTTCTTCATGACATCAGGATAGTCTCCAAATACTAAAGGCTTCGCGAACCTGAAACACAGTAGGTAGGCAGTTTGTAAAATGGCTAAAGAAAATTTGCTACTGTCTTCTTCTTGTTCTGGAACTCACCAACCAAGAAAAAAGTCTTTAGCTCGTTCCGTGGCAGTGATATCTTCTATGGAGCTGGTTGCAGGAGCAAACCAGAAAGCGTACAGGGTGAGCCCTACTTGTCCTTGCTGGTTTCTCTGCATAATCAGGTGCATCATGAAAAATGCTGACTCGAAATCTCTTCAGGCAATGATTATATGAATGTTTTAACATGAAACGCCTACCTGATACTTTGTCCTGTACAATCTTGATGCCGAAGCATGAGCCAACAACATGTGATGGGCTGCCAAGTATGGTTCGGAGGTTGAATTGCCCCTAGTACAGTTAAACCCAAAAGGAGGAGAGCATCGTCTTGGCGGAAACATTCCACCATCATAACCACCAATTGCGAAGATATTAGGCTCGTTAATGGTGACCCAATGTCTTACCCTGTCACCGAACTCTCTAAAGCACACGTTGGCAAAATCGGTGAAGTCTCTCCTGCATTTGCAGACCACATATTAAGTTATTTCTGTCACTTCTTCTCCAGTTTTAAGCTTGTTGATGCAAGGAAGTATTCCCAAGCATGAGAAGCAGAAACAATGGTACAAGAACAAGTTCAGAAACCATACACCATCTTTCTGTTAACCCATCCTCCGTACTCGTCTTCAAGTATCTGGGGATGATCATCATGGTATATAGTAACGTGTGGTTGGATGCCTGCAATTGATGAACAAAACTTTCAGCTGAAGAAACAGAACATATCCGAAGCCTGCAGTACCAGAATTGGAAGTAAAAGAAGGGTAGACAAAAAGCAATCAGAAAATTTCTTTTCTAATCTCTTAATATCTGTTTTCTCAAACTTTTGTGCTCTGACCATTCTTAACAAGCTCGTTGATGAGATTGTTGTAGTATACTAAGCCCTTTGGATTCACGCGTCCTCTTCCCTCTGCAAGATGTGACTCACAGCAATCAAACTATGAGAAGAAGTGCTGTAAAATCGTCAGGTTAGTTGGTTAACTGGTATTTTATGAAACCGTACTTGGGATAAGTCTTGACCAAGATATGGAAAATTTATAGGCTTCTAATCCAGTCTCAACCATAAGTTGAACATCTTCCTGCAGCCAGAACAAGGCCAATCAAGATACCGTCACTGATAACAAGTGGGAGCAATTGTCTACTTGAAGGGGATGTTAAATCACCTTATATTTATGATATTCATCAAGTGCTACATCTCCAGTAGCTCCGTGCAAGTTTCCTGGAAATTCAGAAACAAGATTTTAGTCATTAAGTCAATCCTGCAAAAGATGATGATATCCTTAAAAGAACACTCCACATCCCAATACCAAAAACAACAAGGAATATCAAGTTCAGACTTCTGCAGAACCGAGAACAGCCAGTTATACATAAGAAATAGAAGCTGACCTTCGTGTGTGTATATATCCCAGATGCTTTCACTCCTTCCGTCCATGTTCGCAGCACCCTCCACCTTAATTTTCAAGAATTTATCAGTGAACCTTCCTTCAAGAACTGTGTGTGAACACATGAGAAGTTTTCAGAAAACTAATTCACCTGATAGGCAGAAGTGGCAGCTCCAAACACAAAGCCTGGTGGAAAGTCCTTTCTGCTATACTCATCAATACAAGAGCTAGGTACTGCTGAACCTAGCAACACAACTACCAACCACAACAGCTCCCACATTCTCCTCCACATCCCAACTTCCAGAGGCAGAGGTTCCTTTCCTCACTGGTCTCCTCCTCCTGTCAAGTTTGGCTTTCTCAAATTATGGCACTTATCAAAAGAATGGTGAATAGTACATGAATCAATAATTTGCCTGAACTGCTGTTTACTTTAAACTAAAGTTCCAAAAGAATCTACAAATCTCGGTGGTAATTGTTTGATGCAAGATGGAAATCACGTTCAGGATGCATCCACACCTACCCAACAAGTTTTTGTCAAGATTGGAATTTATAATGATTAATTTTCTATTATATATTAGAAATTTTTTTTAATTGTATATAATAATTTACAATTAAATGAAAGATAAAATTCAGTTGATTAAATATTAATATGTTTTCTATATAAATAAGTTTGTCCTGACATACATCAATTTGTTTGGCTTGGTTTCCAATAGCGTGGAGTCGTGGACCATAAACAATTGGTGACGCTGAGGCTCAGACTTAAACGACAAGCCGCTACCTTCCAAGTGTACAGCTACAGTCAGTCCTTTCTGCTGTCTTCTCTCCTAGTCCCTAGTCCCTATAGTCATATAGATTAATCAAATTGTGTTCAAACTTCAAACATGTAAATTAGTTGAGTTAAAATTGTCCTTTGGAGTTAAAACATGATACTCAACCACTCTTCTGAAAATGGGTGTCATAGATTGGACGTGTACATCAAACGGGACATTATCTTATTCTATCCAATAAATTTTAGCTATTTATTTATATAGAACCTACACAAAATCTACATAAATGAATGACTGAAATTTATTAGACAGAATAAGATACCATAAAATTAGACAGAAGATCTGAACTAACATCAAACTTTACAAGAGGAGACAAACACTTGTAGACAAATTGACATGATCTTTTTATTTGCGAGACATATTTTGTCTTAAATCTGCACTACTTTATTTTAGCTATATATTTATATAAGTTCTATATAAATATATAATTAAAATGAAATGAAACAAAGTTAAAATAGAGTAGAGGGACAAAAGATCTGAAGGACTTATTTGCTTTGACATTTATCCCTCAAAACTTTTGATGAGTTTGGTTCTCTTTTATGATGCAATTTGTTGTCATAAGAAGTCTTCTGGCCTAAAGCAGACTTTATAGATTATTGCATTTCCAAGTAATGTGACTAACTCATTTCTAACAGTACTCATAATAATTATAAAAATTAATAATGATTTTTAATTTAATTGACATGTCTTTATCTTCATATGTTTTTTTGCTTGTCTTGTTTAATATTCATTATGATTGTAATCAGACAACTACCACATCGGATACTTCAACATCAATATTAACCCATTATAATATAAAGACGTGAGATTTCAATTCAGAGAAGCCGTATTCAAGTTGATGTACTAAACCCATACAGGTTGAGTCATACACTCACGTTAGTTACAATCACCAAGAACATAGAAAACTATGTTCAAAAGGTCATCTAAATACTCATTTTTTATTTTTTATTTAAAAGATCATAAATTCTAATTTTAGATTAATTATTATTATTATTACCATTAATGTTTAACCACGAAATGAAGATAAGAATATTTAATTTATTATAATTTGAAATTAAGGTGATGAGGGATGACAAATAAAGGGTCGACATACGAATCTTTCTGGAAAACAACGTTTTTGTCTGAAAGTAAATAATGTGTCATTGATGACAGGTTATAGTTCCGTAAACTGAAATGCAACTCCACGAGAATGGTGAGACAACAATGTGCTTTCAAGTTCCAGAATTGCACTTAAATTGATCATCTTTCCCTTTAAAAACTCAGAATACCAACGTGCAGAAAGCTTGGGCTGTCGTTTCAGTTCAGGGTCTTTCAAGTCCACGTGGTATAAGCCGAAGCTCGACTCGAAGCCCTGCAATAATTCGAATACGTCCAAAAGGGACCACACGAAGTAACCCCTCATGTCCGATCCATTCCTTTCAAGATAGAAAGAGCATGTTAGGTGTACCACTAGATCAAAGTTCAATCGACACTGAGCAAAAAAGCAAGCAATTCCTGAAAAGGACACAATGGAAAAGCAGAATTAGTACCTGATAGCTTCAAGCACAGTCCCTATGTAAGCATGCAAATATTTCACTCTCGATCTATCTTCCAAAGATGAATTCCAGGGAGTTACTTGACCTGTCAACATAAACAACAATAGCTCAGAGTCAGTTGAAAAGACTTGATGTGCCTTTTGTTGCACTTTCTTCAGACTCCTTTGAGTGTACTAAACCCTTTCTTATGACAGGTACATGTAAGGTTACTAAACTTGGAATGAATATGACGAAAGAAAAGAGCAACTGGTAATAGATACTAGATAGTATATGCAAGCACAGAGACACTGAGATTTGAAGGAGAGGGAGAGGAAGAGACCATTTTCGTGGATGAATATTGGAGGGTTTCCATAAAGTTGTTTGAAGTACTCCAATACTCCTTGCAATCCCCAAGTCATTATAGGGTACTGAAATGGACAAAGCCACAGGTGTTAGCTTTCAATTGAACTGATGATTACTGCAACTTGAAATTAAATCATATGGTGTGTGACCTGATGTCACAAAGAAGAGAAGATAAGGCAAAACATAAAAAAGATAGAAAAAGGGTTTAACCTGGAAAGCAAATTCATTTGATGAGGAAACTGCATAGCTACAATTGAAAAAAAAAAAGGAAAATAGTTAGTCACTGCAGCTTCAGAAAGAGCACCTAGCTAAAACCAATCTCTTAAAGAGCTGGTTGAAACATACAGATTAGTTCTACTCCTGCATCAATGAAGAAATCTCTCTGTTTTGGATTTGGAACGCTGGATCTGTCTTTGATGTAAAATATTCTGTAATGTATCAATCCTAAGAAGTCGAAGGAACCCTTAACCAATTCGGATTCACCAGCAGTGAAAGCTGGAAGTCTTGAGCCTACATTTTCCTTCATAATGTCAGGATAGTCTCCGAATACTAAGGGCTTTGCAAACCTGGAGCACCAATAAGGAGACACAAGAAGCTCTTTTTGCATTTGTAACATGTCAATCTGAACGAATAAGAGCTACCCATCTGTGTAATCGTTGTGAAACTTACCAACCAAGAAAAAAGTCCTTAGCTCGTTCAATGGCTGTAATGTCCTCTGTGGAGTTGGTTAGAGGGCTAAACCAGAAAGCAAAAAGTGTGATCCCTACATACCCCTTTTGCTTGCTCTACATCACCAAGTGCTATGATGTGTTTATAAGATCCTGTTAAGTAATAGTAAGAAGGCATAAAAAAGATGAAATGTCACCTGGTACTTTGTCTTGTACAATCTTGCCGTGGAAGCATGTGCCAACAACATGTGATGCGCTGCCAAGTATGGTTCGGATGAGGAATTGCCTGCAGAACAGTTAAATCCAAAGGGAGGAGAGCACCGTTTTGGTGGAAGCCCTCCAGTATCGTAACCCCCAAAAGCAAAGATATTAGGTTCATTTATAGTGGCCCAATGGGATACCCTATCACCGAACTCTCTAAAGCACACATCTGCAAATGCAGTGAAGTCTCTCCTGCGTTCACAGAGATACCAAGTCATCTTAAAAGCTAAATTTTAAGCTTGATGATGCAGAGGAACTACACTAATCTAGAGACTCAAGGGATTGACGAACCATACACCATCTTTCGGTCAACCCATCCTCCAAACTCATCTTCAAGTATTTGGGGATGATCGTAATGGTATAAAGTTGCATGTGGTTGGATGCCTGCAATTCATCAGCCACAAAATCAGCTAAGAAGCAGAGCGCATAACAAGAAATTCAGAAAATAAAAACAATGTATCAGAACTATCACAAAATAAAATTCTTGAGGTCTGACCATGACTAACAAGTTCATTGATGAGGTTGTTGTAATATTCTAACCCCTTTGGATTAATGGGACCTCTTCCATCTGAAATACATGAATGAATAGTGGCTATCAAAGTATGGCAATATCAACTATAAAGTGTTGGCCTGTTAATATCTGATGATATTAGGAAAATAACCGTACTTGGCATAAGTCTTGACCATGAAATGGAAAATCTATATGCATCTAATCCAGTCTCAGCCATAAGTTGAACATCTTCCTGAAGCAAAATCCAAGCAACTATTCAAGAGACATAAGACCAAGACACCCTAAACAACATAGAAATTGAACTACTAGTCTATATAAGGGCATGTCTAGTTCTGCTTCTGCACCTTATACTTGTGATATCCATCAACTGATACGTCCGCAGTATCTCCATGCATGTTTCCTGGAGTTTTAGTCAGAAAGTCCCAAAACATCAAGTGAATCATTAAATAACAAAGAACAACCATGTTTCTCATCAGAGAAAGCATTCCATATCCAATTGTTAAACATTTGGAAGTCTCAAGTTCAGTCTTGGTAGAACCATTCGGAAGGTCACTGAAGATTTGTTACTACGCCGAACTATAACAGACTTGAAGGAGAATAAACAACATTTGAAAAGGGAAAAACTTTTACGCGAAAACATGCACGGAAGGTAGAAATTATGGACCTTGGTGAGTGAAAGTGTCCCAAATGCTAGGACTCCTACCATCCAAGTTCGCAGCACCTTCCACCTTCCAAATCATTTAACTTTCAGGTTACTCGTTCTAGAGAAGCACAATGAAGTAAAAGCAATGATCTAACCTGATAGGCAGAGGTGGCGGCTCCAAATACAAAACCAGGGGGAAATTCATGTCTGCTATATTCATCAGTACAACAGATAAATAGTGCTAAACTTGTTAGTAACAAAACCAGAAATAGATGCAGCTTCCACATTATCTGTTGCAACCACAAAGCTTTGGATCCTATTCTCTTCTCACTTTCGAAGCAGTCCCTGCTCTCTATGGTTTATAGTCATTGTATGCATCATTATAGTTTACTGCACCCACCAGCTGGAACTTTTGTCTCACTTGAAGCTACTGAAATTAGTGGGAAGATGCCACATGTCGACTTTTGAGAAACTTAAATTAATTTATATTAATCAAAATATGCTTTAAATAAAGTATAGGGATTAAATATAATTCCTAATATTTACAGATTCTTTAAGTTAATAATGAACAAATAAGTTTTTGGTAATAAATATTATGCAATTTAACTCCTCTTTTTAATATTTATGTACTCAAACATTTAAAAAAAACGCTAAAGAAGGGTGAGACCCTTTAGAAGATTAGAAAATATGTAGTTAAAATTACATTCAGATTAATGAATATCACTCTTTAAATTAATAGTATTTGTAGTTTCTAATCCAAAGAATCTATTTGATTTATATTAGTTATAGCTCAAAATAATAGATTGCTACTTGAGAAACAACTCTTAGTCCGGATCTGGACTCTCTTTTCAGTGGTACGTTTGTGCTTCACCCGTTTGTCATTTAATATTTGACATTTCAGTATGGAGGACCTTTCAGTCTTAAACGTGTGGACAGAGCATCTGGCAGGGCTGGCACAGAAGGTGCCCTACTTTTATGTTGCCTTTTTATTTTTTTATTACATTACGTACCGGCTTAATCGAACTAATCCTAAACTCCTAAGATCTCACTCTAAGAGTTTTAGAGGAGGTAAATCTGGAACTTCAAGATCCCTTAGATTCCTACGTAGCCTATATATTTTTACGCATAAGGAGTCTTCACATACTTGATTGTTCAGCTGATGATTGACAGCTGGTCTTCCCCTGCTTAATATCAAGTTTCCATCAGCTCCCAGATTCTCTAGTAGCTCTAACTCCTACACTGTCGCTGGAAGCGAGACGTTCGTAATTGATCCGATTAAAGAGCTTTACCTAGAGGGCTAGAGGATCATTAATAGGAACAGTTACTATTTCTCCTCTTTTGACATGACTTAAACTCAAGACCTCTTTAAAAAAAGAATCTTAGATGAGGAGCTGAAATCATTTAGGTCACTCCTACTTTTATGTTGCTTTCGTTACAAGGATCTGTTGTCTGAATTAGGTTTGACTACTTATCTTTCACTACACTTATGACTACTGTTGACATTTGAGCCGTCCAAAAAGAAACTTCATGTCATATAGTACAAGTGTTTTGGTGATTGGTTTATTAATATTGTCTGTAGTCGCATTATTGCAGTATTTATGATCACCGTATGCCCATCAAGGGTTGCTGTCCTAGTGCAATGCACGTTGCCTATAAACAAACCTATTCAACTTTTACAGTCTGTAAGATATTTTAACTCATTATATCAAAGTTTAATTAGGTTGTTGAGTAGAAGAGTGTCAATTGTTATCGTAATCTTATGAAATATGAGGCTGGATTAGGACGTATTTTGATTGTCCCCAAGCGAACATACCACTTTCTCAGACCATTCATGTTCCTCAAATTAACTTATCTAGTCCAAAAGAGTATTAAATTCACCATAATACGATTCTTTATCTGACTCTTGAGTTTCATTATGTTCTAAACTTCTCTTAACCTTACAACAATATAACGGATATAAAATAACCCAAATAGATGAGTTCACTTAGTTGGACCTTTAGAGGTCTAGGCATGCAAAGGTGTGCCGTCTTTTCTCTTCATGATCGAATCTAAAGCCTACAGCCACCAAAACCCTGTAACTTCACAGTTCAAAATGACATGAAGGAATGCATCCGAAATCCTCAATTTCTCTCGTTCAAAACATCAAACCAGCACATAGCAATTGATCGGAAGATTCGTCTTCAAATAGTAAGTCACGGCTGACTAGAGCAAAAAACGAAGGGGAGCATTCCTGTATCATCTAAATCCACCTTCTGACAAGTATCCCTTTCATATATAACAACTTTCTTCGAGTTCAGATTTTCTGTCTAATATTATGGTGTCTTATTGTGTCCAATGAATCTCAGCTATTTATTTATGTGAGTCCCACGTAAATTTTACGTGAGTCCCACCAAATAAATAGCTGAGATTTCTTGAGACAGAATAAGACAGAGTAATATTAGACAGAGGATCTTGGAAGACTTTCTTCTACCCAATGAACAAAAACTATCAAAAGAACATACTTGATTCTTTTCTTCCAAGTTCTGCTCGGAGAAGAACTTGTGCATCCTTCTTACCAATCAGCTCATTTAATAATTCCCCGTCCTCTACCCACAACAAGAAAGACGTGAAATCTGTTCGTTATTTCTGGATCTTTCATGAGTTTCAACAAGAAAATACAGTGAAGATTGCAGTTGCGTGGTGGATCTTAGAGGGATCAGGGTCAGCGCTCTGTAGAAACAGAGCAGGTTTTTTTACTGTTGGGTAAAAAAAAAAAATTGCATGGTCACAATCGGGCAACATTTGCAGCTCAATGACATTGACTTCAAGGCAACAGATGAGATTATCTCCATGAATAAATTAAAACTAGTTCAAGCACTGCCCTGGTCCACAATGTATATATTCTCCCAAACCACTTCAGGATGGTCAGCTCACCACTCGTATATCCTATTAAGGTCATCAGGAAAAGCACTAACATTCCCACATGCAGATACAGAACTTGGCATATGCGTATTCTTCCTAATCATATTTAAGAAGTTGAATTCTTCTCGCATGCAGAGATATTAAAGACAAAAAGGCTAGAGTGTTGGTTGTGAAATTACGATCTCCAAAGCAATTAACCCACCCAAGGTCGTCCCATACCTAAAGCAAGGGATAACAGACGCAACTAGAATATCAAAGTTAACTAGTCTGCTTGTCTTACTGGGGCCATATACGTCAATAGCAGCAATTCATACGTGCAAAAGCAAGGATAGAAGCAAATCCTTTCATTAAACTAAGACACAAAAAGAACAGTGCCATTAACATAGGAATCAGTCAATCACATAACAGCGAAACCCAATTAACTTTAATCATAAAACATGACTGAATAGCGAAAGAAATTGATAGTAATTTTGTTACAATATCCATACCAGAACGATCAAGTATACAATGGCATATTGGTCCAAGCCCCAGAGACGTGTCCATTCTCACAGACATAAGCTCGAACAACAGGCTCGCCATCGTCATGGTACCCAAAGGACCTCCTCAAGCAAAACGCAGAATGCAGATCCCAAGTCTCCTTACACCCACAAAAGGCACAATTTAGATCAATCTTGCTCCTATCATTTATCGTCGTCCAAACCCTGGACTGTTTAAAGTTCTTGAAAATGCCTCTAAAGAGCATGTAATTTCGTTTCTCCTCCATGTGAGCGCAACCGGGCCAATCACAGGTGTACAGGCAATCCCCTCGAAACCGACTCGCCAGCAACTTGTTCCCTTGTTCCCGGCTGAGATTCCAAACCCCAGATGCTAAATGAGACAGTTGCGACCTGCAGATTTTTCTACGCTTACAAGCAGAGAAATCGCAGCCGACCCCGATGCAGGTTTTATCTGCAACGTCTTCACATCCATCGATAGACCCATCTCGCGATTCTGATGCGTTGCAAATGGTATCGAGATAGAGGTCGTCAAGCAAGGACCAACTGCAACCGTCGGAGGCTGTTTCGGCTTTAGCATCCCAAACGCCGGAAGAAGATAGAGACGGCGTCGTCGTAGATCGTTGGTACTCTTGGTCGGGTCCGAGGAGGACGCCAGCGTGGAGGAGGCCGGGACAGCAGACGGCGAGCTTGTGGAGGGAGGAACAGGAGTCGGAGGAGGACAGGAGATCGGCGACGACGGCGGGAATAGTGGAGTTGCATTTGATTTTCCAGCAGATGTTGCGTATGAGAGAAGAAAACTTAGTACAGACGCAAGCAAGCTTAGACCAGTTCCGAGGGTCGTCTTGGAGCTTGAAGAAGATTTTGAGGACGACGTCGTCCGGAAGCCTGGAGAACACAAAACTAGAATCAGCCATCGTTATTTCTGCTCTGATGGAGTTGCAACGAAATGGGATTTGCTTTCCTTAAATGTGGATGATGTTAATTAATAATTCATTGTGAAGACTTGGACTGATTTAAGGGGCCGTTTGGTTCCCTTTTTTGATAAAACAACTTAACAATTATTGAAAACTTCAATTAATATTAACATTAGTATATTAATAATAAACTCTGGAAATTAAGGACTAGGGATGGCAACAGGTAGAGTTCGATTCAGGTATTACTCTATCCATATCTATATCCATTTTTAATGACTCAACTCATATTCAACGATTTTTACAATTTACTACCCATATTCAAATCCATTGGGTTGTTCGAGTTTTTGGATATCCATTGGGTTGTATAACACATAAAAATATAACTTCTAAATAGAAAATATAAAGAGTAGATTTTTGCGAACGTTTCAAATCAAAATTACTTTAATAATAATAAGTCAAGATTTTGATTTGTATGTCTTAAAAAATCATAAGATTGGAATAATAAAAATCATAATGACTAGTACAAAAATAACATACATTTTTCACAATTAAAAACTGGAAGAAAGACTGAAATAATCAAAGCTTTAAATTGTCTTTACGTGAATTTCACATCATTCAAAACTTCATCTCCGTATCATTTGCATTATTATCATCCTATAAGAAAATAAAATATAATAAAAAATGTGAGTACTGAGAAGTAAAGTGAAGCTTTTGAAATTATTTCTTCTCATAAAATATTAATATTTTATTATATTTAATCATAAATATTCAAGAAAAAATAAAAAAATAAAGTTAATAAAAAACAGGTAAAATATAGGTATCCATGGTTCGAGTTATCATTAGACCCATATTCAAATCCATATTCACATTCATTTTTCAATATCTATTTAAAATCTATTTTTTAGCCTCCATATCCATTTTTTTGAGTTGAGTAGTGCAAATATTAATCGAATTAAAAAGTCACCACTGCCATCCTTATTAAGGACAGTTAATTTATATTTTTATTCGAAAACTTATATTTTTATTAGACATTAAATAAAACTTAAGTTATCTTTAATTAATTAAATTTATTTTAACATTTTATACAATATTTATTAACAGAAATTTTATTTTATTAAAATAAATAACTTAAAAGTTATATTTTATTTGAAAAATACTTATATTATTAAATGAAAATTTATTAAAATCTATGTTTTAAATTATATTATATTTATTGCTATTTTTTAAATTAAATTATAATTAAGATCACAAAGCCAAACAAACCCTTGCACAATAATAGCACGAGGAGCAATTATAAAGACAGTACCTACCCACCAAACCAAATACAGTAGTGTCAAATCCATCAATTATTACAAATTCAGATCAATCCAAGTCACAAATATTCTGATTTTAGTCTGAAAAATCGAGAATACATTTCTTCCATCATCTGGTCTTCTTAAGCCATATAATAACTACTAAAGCTTCTCTTTTACCTCCTCGGCTGATAATCACCTCTCACCTGTCATCCACGTAAGTCAGAATCACAGTTAAGAAGACACAAATGCAATGTATGCATACCAGCAAATCAGACTGTACAGACCTTCAACTCTTGCTCCTGCTTCTGCTGCGGCTTGGACTCCTGCTAACGCTACGCTTTTTGGGGCTTTTGCTGTTTGGTTTCTGGCGCTGCAACAGCAACCAAAAATAAAAAAAATAACAGGCATTGGTATGCCTAAGTAAATAATACAACTACCTAAAGGTGATTAACAATAAATGAATACCTTCGTGTATGCTATCAGTAGCATACCTCTCTTATAAGTCCCTTACTAGATCTAATCATATATTGGTTTAATGGTTAAAGGAGGTAAATTTAGGCATTGCACCAGGTGCTGGATAAGTGAACCGAACCTTTTGAAACCGACCAAAACATCAAACAAAATTGCATAGCCAAGTTCAAATCATAACTTACAGATGGGAGTGGAGATCTTGATCTTGAGCGGGATCTGCAAAAGTTCCAGAAACAAGCCAAATTTAAAATCCACACGTTCCTTTTAAGAACTGTCACCCAAGAGCCTTGATGCCTCTTCCACGTCAGAGT
This sequence comes from Erythroxylum plowmanianum, assembly GCA_025531925.1. Classification (NCBI taxonomy): domain Eukaryota; kingdom Viridiplantae; phylum Streptophyta; class Magnoliopsida; order Malpighiales; family Erythroxylaceae; genus Erythroxylum; species Erythroxylum plowmanianum. Next base: position 17,809,997 of record JANVCQ010000009.1, on the reverse strand, counting down.
TACCACACTCAAAAAGGATAGAAGAACAAGCCATAAATCTTTAGCAACTCAAAAGGAAACAAATGACATTAGACCCGATCCGTAAAGTGATGACCTAAATACCAAATGAAGTAAACTTTTATCTTCTTAATTACTGAATAATAATTTGTTCAAAAGGCTCCATTGGACAGAATAAAAGCACGATTCCCTACTGTACCACCAAATTGGAGGAGTCCAGCAAGCAGGTCCTACAAGCTTGGCAATTGCTGGAGTAGAAAATGATAATGACACAATTCCTATCGCTCATTGCTGGTGACATCCAGATCCACTGGCAGTTAGTTCATTGAAATCCACCTCTATAATGGAATCCACAATCTCCATTGTCCCAATCTAGCACCCATTGACATTTATGATGCTAAATACATTAAAACAGAGAAACCATGAAGGTTTCAAAAGCTGCCCAGCTGAAAAACAGCATACCTCCAAACCCCAAAAAGATGCAGGAATTGAACCATATCCCATCAAGATCCTAATATCCAATTCCCAGTTTGCTGCATATATCAAACAAGCAATTTTCACATAATGCAAAATGAAACAGAATGGTGATGGCTTTAAAACCCAGGTTTGACTTTTCAATTACCCCATTGAAGATGCGAAGCAAACCACGAGTTAATGCAAGGACTATAATCCAAACAAGTTGCGTCGATTTGGCACATGAAAGAAATTGAAATTAATTACTAGATCCCCTGCAGATGGGCGAACACAAAACTCATATAGTTAACCTAGGATTGGGTAGAAGACAGAGCATTTCCCCTAGCTCCCTCTTTCTCTTAACATAGGAGGAGGACTTGGATTGTGTGGATCATTCACCAATTTAGACAAAGCATGCTTATTGCTATATTAGTCATGGTAACTACATAAAGAAGAAGGCCAGAATTCCTACAAACATATCCATTATCATCTTACAGTTCAAGTTCCCCACACAATTCCTTTCCTTAACAATTAACCATCCTAAATCAAAGCACAGAATTCAGATATATGTGAAACTGACTGTGAATGTCCAATATAATATTAATTTCACGGATATCTTCAAAGCAACATAAAACAATAAGGACTAGACAAACGTCCAAGGCATATGAGATTACCTGGACAAAGATCGTGGCTTTGATTCAGAGCGAGAACGAGATCGGGATTTTGATTTAGACTTAGCAGGAGAACGGCGGGAAGATTTTCTTGGAGATTTGCTGCATCATAACAGCATGATTTAGAAATATCTACCAGTAAGGCAGTACAAAAGGAAACAGAATATTACAATCAAACCTCGGGCTCCTGCTCCGACTATAACTTCGACCACGGCTGCGACTGCGGCTGCGGCTGCGGCTGTGGCTCCGGCTGCGGCTTTCACTCCGACCTCTTGAGCGAGATCGCCCACGACTAGGGCTCCTAGATGAGTCTTTCTTGGAATCATACTCCCTTACCTGTTTATAAGCAAATTATTAACAGCAGTACCCCTGTTTATAAATCCAAACATTAGAGAAAGAGAGGCATTTAAGTCATACTCGAACATATGCCCGAGAAAATGCATTTCTAAATTCGGAGTCATCAAGTTTCTTGATCTGTGTAGAAACAAAAGAAATAATATCAAATGCAAATCAGAAATCCAAATTGAAGAAGGCACCATAACAGTGGAAGATCATCACTATCGAATTTAGACTATCAACCAAGAAAAGAATCAGTAACTTACAGCATATTTCATGTCTTCGTAGTTTGTATAGTCTACGATTCCTGTGGTGCCTAAAGAATTAAAAAATTATACGAAATCAACTATCACATATACCTAGTATAAATGTTTATGCCTCTCTTATAGTTTCAGTAAGGGTAAACAATAACATCCAGAAACTATTAAAAAAAATCTGTCAAAAAACTACTGAAAAAATGAAATGAGGATTGGGTTATTAGATTCTAACACAAACAATCAATCAATCATAAAATTCCAGGCAATAAATTGTGCCTTACCACTACCATCACGGAAAACTTGTGAAAAGCAGACGTCCCCTCCTTTGCGCATGTGATCCTGGTAAATAGCATATTGAGTCAGCTTTCAGCCATATTAATGCATAACAATACATGCATATTAGCATTAGAAAAGACTATCAGGCAACAACATTTTCATTTTTAAAATAAAAAATTGACAATCATTTTTGAAATAAAAAATTGACAAGGAGCTCACCTTAAGGTCCTGCCAAGAAGCAGAGGATGGCAGCCCCGTGACCAGAACTGCAAATAAATCAATTTCACGTCCAAATTGTATGAGACTTGCATATGTAAAGTGATGGAGGATATGAGAAAATTGCATTACATACATACCACGATACTCAGAGCGTCTGGACACTCCACCTCGTCCACGACCACCACCACCACCACCACCACCACTATAGCTACTATAACGATCTGACGATGAATGGCCGCGTCCACCATGTGCAAGTTCAACCTAAGATTATTCACTCGTACATATGAGAAAGTTGCACAGATAACACCTAACCAAACCTAATAGTAGCTCAATAAAGTAACATACCCGTAGGCGATGCCCATCAAAATCATAGCCATCACGACCACGAATAGCATCCTCAGCATCCCGCGCATCTTCAAACTACCAGAAAGTGGCATGCAATTCAAATATAGATGATAGTCAAAATGAAGTAAACTTGGTCATACACAAAGCTTACCTCAACAAATGCATAACCTGGAGGTCTTGGTGGAATCTTCAAGTCAATGTGCGCTATAGGACCATACTGCAAACAGGAAAGAACTTAGAACTATAATTCCAAAAACTATTCCTTACTATCAATTTCTTTTTGCTCGGTACATATAAATCCAACAGTCACTTAAATGCAATTTTCTTTAAATTAATAATGATGATGAAGATGATTATAAGTCCAACAATTATGAGGAGACCACCAGGCACCTTTTCTCAGGTGTGCATTGAACCTTAGAAGTCTATTTATCCTTGTTTATTTTTATTGAGAAATTAGTACGTGAAAGTAACAAGTTTTTTTAGGAGAGAGAACAGGCGTACACACAGGCACCAGAATACCAAGTTATGTGAACATGCAAACTTTTGATGGGAAAAAGGAGCTCGTCAGTCAGCAAGTTTGCAATCTAAATTTTATATGTGAACTCTAAACGGATTTATTAACTGTTTTCAGCTTTCATTTCTCTTCAGGCCCAAACAGCTTATGATATTATTATACACAGTAACAAAATGAGGCCACCTAACCCATCATCAGAACCTAAAAGTTTCTGACTAATCCACTCGTTCAGGAAAATTAGACACCAAAACATGGAGTCAAAATTTAATCCAAACACCAAAAAGATATAGAATCCCAATGCCAATCCCATCTTACCTTATAAAACAAATCCTCCACTTCCCTCTCGCGAATGTCGCCTGGCAGATTCCCGACATACACAGTTCTGCTGGCACGGCTACTCATTTTACCTACAAGAACCCAAGGAGATTCAATTAGGATGAAAGTATTACAAATCCACCACAAACAACCACAGAAACAAGGAAAATACACATTTTGTCGAGTCAAATATCAATCTTTTTTCGAAAATCAGCTGAATCCAAGGGAAAAGAACAACACGAGACTAAATATCTAACGGAATAACTTAAAAGATTGAGTCTTCAGGAACAAGCCCAAACCTAGCGCTCGATGGAATTGAAGGATGAGCCACGAGCGAACTTTGTTTGTGCAGATTAGGGTTTTAAAATCTTGAGAGAGTAAGGTCAGTAAATAGACCGAGGTGTGATTACTATGCGATCGGATGTATTGTTTTGTTTTGCACCCTTTATTTTATAGCGCGATAGAAGTAGCGCAAACTTACGTGTTCTCATACTTTTAGATCGACACCGTAGATATCATGCGCCTAAGTCTGTCAATCCACGTGCTGGCCGATCTATCACCAAGTTACATAATTGCACTGCTTTTCAACGAACTTACATAATTCCCAAAATTGAAGTCTTTAAGCAACAAGTACCTTCGTATCACATAGCTACGACGATCCTGTCGGTATCATCATTAAGAAAACTCTTAAGATTGATATTCAAGAACTTGTTCAAAAATATTACTCTCTCTTATCTAAAATAAGTATCGTTTTAAAGAAATACACACTTATTAAGAAAGCTAGTGAAATGTTTGATATACCCTTATTAATTACATGTTGAATTGTCTTGAAAATATAATCTGTATAATTAGGATGTG
>JANVCQ010000009.1:17791198-17805656 GCA_025531925.1 Erythroxylum plowmanianum | reverse complement strand
TGAGAAATGTCAGAAGAGCTTTGAGAAGCTGAATCATCAGTTGACTATAGTATTGGTGTTGACTATTTCATCAGAGACTGGAGGATATGTGGTATATAGTGATGCTTCACATCAAGGGTTGGGATGTATTTTGATGCAGTATGACAAGGTGATCGCCTATGCATCGAGACAACTAAGATCTCACAAGATTAATTATTCGACACTTGATTTAGAGCTAGCTGTAGTTGTCTTTGCTATAAAGATTTGGAGACACTATTTGTATAGAGAGACCTTCTAGATTTATACAGATCATAAGAGTTTGACGTATCTGCTGAGTCAAAAGGAGTTGAACTTGAGACAGAGGAGATGAATTGAGTTACTAAAGGATTATGATTGCACGATCAAGTACCACCCAGGAAAAGCAAATGTGGTGGTCGATGCTTTGAGCAGAAAGTCTAATATTGATGTAGCTCATATTTAGTTATTGAGGTTACCGAGCTTAATTCAGTTGAGGGCTTTGAATATGGAGTTAAATCTGGAGCAAAATGAGGCACTGATTGCTAAACTAAAGTTGAGACCGATGTTGCATGATAGAATTCGAAAAGTTCAAAGTCAAGATCCCAATATGGTAAAGCTTATTAAGAAAGTGAAGATGAATCCAGATTCCAAGTTTGAGTTGAGAGATGAGACTTTGTAGTTGAAACAAAGGCTGTGTGTACCTAATGTGGATGATTTGAGGAAGGAAATTCTTGAAAAAGCTCATATGGCCACCTATGCTATGCATCCTGGTACCACCAAAATATATAACACGCTTAAGCAACATTTTTTGTGGCCCTGAATAAAGAAGCAAGTGGCGGAGTATATGTCTAAGTGTATGACATGCCAACAAGTTAAGGCTGAGCACCGGGCTCCAATAGGGAAGCTACATTCATTGCCCAATCCAGAGTAGAAATGAGAATGAATCACTATGGACTTCATTATGGGATTGCCTAAGACTCTGAGGCATAATGATGCGATATGAGTTATAACAGACCGGTTAACTAAGTCGGCCCACTTCTTACTAGTGGGAGAGAATAACTAACTAAATCAGTTGGCCCGGAGATATGTAAATGAAGTGGTGAGACTGCATGGGGTTCTGGTGTCTATTGTATCATATAAGGATCCAAGATTCACTTTAAGATTTTGCCAGAGCCTGCAGTCTGCTATGGGTACTAAGTTAAACTTCAGTATAGCATTTCGTCCTTAAACAAATGGACAGAGTGAGAGGACAATAAAGACTATTAAGGATATCCTCAAAGCTTGTGTATTGGAGTTTCAAGGAGCTTGGGATCAATACATAGCACTGATAGAATATGCATAAAATAACCATTATCATAGTAATATCGGAATGACATCATATGGGGCACTATATGGCAGAAAATATCGATCGCCATTATATTGGGATAAAGATGGCTTAAGAATGGTCGAAGGCCCAGAATTGATACAAGACATAATGAATAAGGTGAAATTGATCCGAAGCTGAATTAAAGCAGCTCAAGATAGACAAAAGACTTATGTGGATCAACATCGATGGGATATGGTGTACAGTGTAGGAGACAGAGTGTTTCTCCGAGTGTCGCCTTGGAGAGGAGTATTAAGATTCGGTAAAAAGGACAAATTGTACCCTAGGTACATTGGTCTTTATAAGATCATTGAGAGAATAGGACCTTTAGCTTATAAGTTAGCTTTACCGAATGAGATGTCTCAATTACATAATGTGTTTCATGTGAGTATGCTTCGAAGATACCGATCGAATCCAACACATGTAATACCAGTTTAAGAGATTAAGGTTGTTAGTAATTTTAGCTATGTTGAAGAGCCGATCAAGATAGTGGGATCATAGATCAAGCAGTTGAGGAACTGAGTCATTCCATTGGTGAAAGTCCTATAGAGGAATCACTCAACTAAGGAAGTCACATGAAAAACGGAGGAGCACATGAGGAGACAATATCTCCACCTATTCGAACAATCAGGTAAGAATTTCGAGGACAAAATTTCTTTTAAGGAGGGTAGAATTGTAATATCCCGTTACCCATGTTAAGGCTAGAATAGAATATAAGAGATATGACATGCACATACATATGAATAGTAAATTTTTGCACATGAAAATGATTATACATGCATTCAAGGACATTCCAGGTATAATTGTTTCTAAATGTGATTTCTATTGATAATTGTGATTTTTATGTGTTGAAAATTGATTTGGAGAGTGTACTTGTTGATTTAGAATTTTTGGAGAAATTTCTAAAAATTATTGGGTATTTTGGACTAGGAAAATTACCGAATGACAAAACTATTAATAAATGGTAGTAGAATTTACTGTCTAATAGTGATCGAAAATTTGATAAATGACTTTGGGATTTATTGACATGTGTCGATTAAAATTTGGAAATAATTGGAATAGAAATTAAAATTGATTGTACTAGTTAAATGAAGGAACCTATTCTAATGCTTTAGAAATTGTTGAAGTGACATAAGTTGTTCTTTTTAATTGAAAGACACCCCCTTGTTTTGTTCTCTCTCGATGCTTTATATTTAAAAGACATTGGTGTTTATTCTTGGTTTCTTCCCCATTTTTGTGAGTTCTCTTCTCCTTCTCTTCCTCTTCTTGACTTATTTCTTCACACATCCATTCACGTTGGACATAGCCACTCATCTTCCATTTGCTACTCCTTTGCCTTGCTCTCTCTTTCATTCTCACCAAAAACGCATCCCTACCATTTTTAGAAGATGATGATCATGGGTTGTTGATAAAGTTAGGAATTTTTGATATTCTTGAAGATTTTGAAGATTTGGAGCTAAAATAAGTAAGTAGGGCATTAATCATTATGGGTTTGGTTAAATGAAACTAGAATGATAAATAGTGTATGATTCATGACTTGATTATGTGAATTTTTATGTATGTGTTGTAGTTGATGAGAAGATGTAATTTTCTTACTTTTGGATATGTTTGATGATACTTGATGAGTAATAAGTTATGAATTGCTATAGAAATATTGTGGGGTTGAATGATCTTCATAATGGGGTGAGAAATGGGTGCAAAAAATTGGTAAAAGAATGTATATGTTTGTGTTCTATTTTGGGTGTTTATGGTTAAGCATGGGATTTTAATTTGTGTATAGATGATGTTGAGCTAAACTTGAGGTATACATGAAGTGGTTATCAACTTGAAATAATGAACTTAGGGAAGAGATATGTTATAGAAAAAAAGAATAGAAATTTATGAATGATGAGATGTAGTTGATTGTTGATAAATAGGTACATGAACATATCTTGTTTTTAGGTTAATGATCAAATTTAGTTCATGCTTCATTGGTGAATGATATTGAGATGATATGGAGTTGAGAATGAGGAGTAAATGAAGTAGAAAAGGGTGATCTTTGTACAAGTTATGTTAGGTGTGAAATCTGGAAAGTTTGAAGATGATTGACTGGAAAATGTTCACTGAGTATGCTTTAGTCTTTTAGTCATAACTTTTTTTTCTAGTTATCCAAATGATATGATTCTTGATTTGGATTAAACTAGAGACATATGGCTATATTTTTTGTGAAGACATTGAATTCAAATTCTATCTATAAGAGTCTCAAAATCTGACATGAATTTGAAAATTAGGGTATGCTTCTGTGAAATTTCACCGCGACGACTTGAAGAATTTGGCTAGAATTCCTCTCGGGTAAAGTTCACCGCGGCCAACTCTTGGTTTCACCGTGGTAAACTTGTGAGATTTTTGCTAGAATTCCTCTTGAGAGGAGTTCGCCGCGGTGAACTTTTCTCTACATTGAACATGTTTCGGTATTTTGGGCATATCTTGTTTTGTGGTTATCCGAATTGAATAATTTTTTATTGGAGTAAACTAGAGACATAGGGATAAATTTTTTTTGGAGAAATAAAATTCCAATTTGGTCTCTAAAAATTTCAATTTCGTGGTGGAAGTTGAGCTTAGGGCACTGTCTCAGAATAAAAGTACTCCGAAAATATTTAGAGTATAACTTTCACAATACTGAACCAAATTGAATGATTTTGGTGTCATTAGAAACTTAAGAGATAGAAGGACAATTCTCAAAGAGAAATCCCAAATTACTTCATTTTTATTATACTATTGATCATGCAATGTAGACCCAAAGATGAGTTTCAGGAAAAATCTAGATTTTGATCAAATAAGTTATGAATTGGGATTCTAATATTTTTTATTGAGGTATAGATCATAAGTGTACATGGTACTTATGTGAGTTGGTAATACGAATGTTTACGTGACGAGAATAATAGATAGATACTCGGGATTGTCATGAACATGCATTGTATATATTTTATATCTTACATATGCATTACAAAACACTTACAATTGTGCCAAATTGCGATATGTGTATATTGTTTGTTATTTATAGAGGAGCAACTGGAACGTCAACCTCTAGACATTGCTGAAACTTTCAGGTATTAGCTTCAGGAGCGATTTGTGAGTAACTTAGATGGCCTCACTCAATTAATTGTTTGTTTTATATTATGAATGAATGTGATTTGATTGTGTTGATTCCAAAAAATGAAGGTCCAATGATTGTGATATATAAATGAGATATTGAAGTGTTACTTGTATGCGAATGTGACGAACTAAATGTTTCATGACAAGATTATGCATTCCATGCATGAATGCATAAATAGATAATGATAGTTATGACCTGAGTAGTCATTGAAACCGAGCTTAAAGCTCCATATGTAATTAAGAGCCAAAGGCTCACTATGTAAAGTGAGTCCTGTATCCCTAACGGATAGGGGACAATATAAATGAGCCTAGTATCTACAATGGGTACGGGACAGTCTAGACACTTGATCACAACAATGTAATAATAAAAAAAGAGCCACATGAGCATTTCATATGCGTTTTATTAAGCATGTTGGATTGATTGAAATGCAAAATTGTCTACTCTTGAGTGAGAATGTGATAAGTGATGAGTTATGCAAAGTTGTGAAATATATGTTATATGTATTGATGTGATACATGAATTGAGTGAATCATCGATGATGATTACCTCATTGAGTTCGCAAAACTCATCAAAATTGTAACGCTAATTTTTCAGGATCGAGAGATGATATTAGCTACTGAGGGACGCTACAAGCACTGTAGACTTTTACTTTTAGGAACAAGAAAAAATGGCTCATAGGTCGGTTAGTTGGATATGGACAAATTAGATAGATTTTGTATATTTCCTCTTTCATATAACACTTTTTGTATTAGGCTATGATGTTGTATAACTATGAATGTTGAATGATACATTGTAGACATTCTGTTTCTATGAAATGAAATGAGAAAATTTGGTTTTAAAATATTGTTACTTTCCTTATGATGTTTATAAGGAAATAAAGATAGATGATGCCAAGTTAAGTGAACGTTATGATTAAACGTAGCGCATCATTATCATAGGTTATGCACTGGAATGTCCTCAGGGCATACCGGTATGTACCTTAGGCAAGGGGGCGCTACAGGTGAAGTTAATTAAGAAGTTGAAAGTGAATCTGGATTCTAAATTTAAATTAAGAGATGATACATTATGGTTGAAACAAAGGTTGTGTGTACTTGATGTTGAAGATCTGAGGAAAGAGATTATGGAGGGAGCACATGTAGTAGCTTATACTTCGCATCCTAGTACTACTAAAATGTATAATACGTTGGAGCAACATTTTTTATGGCCATGGATGAAAAAGCAAATGGTTGAATAAGTGGCTAACTGTTTGACTTGCCAACAAATAAAAGCTAAACATCAGGCTCTGGTTGGTAAGTTACAGTCTTTGCCTATTTCATAGTGGAAATGGGAGAGAATCATGATAGATTTTATTATGGGTTTGTCGAGGACTTCGAGGCAACATGATACCAATTAGGTCATTGTTGATAGATTGACTAAGTCGGCTCATTTCTTGTCAGTGAGAGAAAATAACTCACTAGATCAGTTAACTCGGAGATATGTAAATGAAGTATTGAGATTACATGGAGTTCCAGTATCAATTGTATTGGACAGAGATCCTAGAGTTACCTTGAGATTTTGGGGTAGTTTACATATAGAATTGGGTACAAAGTTGAACTTTAGTACTGCATTTCATCTACAAACAGATAGACAGAGTGAGAGAATGATTAAAACTATTGAGGATATGTTAAGGGTTTGTGTATTGGAGTTTCTAGAAGCATGGGATCAATATGTGGCTCTGATTGAATTTGCTTATAAGAATCAATATCACAGTAGTATCGGTATAGCTCCATATGAGGCATTGTACAATAGAAAGTGTCGTTCGCCTTTATATTGGGATAAAGAGGGTCTAAGAATTGTTGAAGGCTCAGAACTTATGCAAGATACTGTTGACAAGGTGAAATTGATCCGTGGTAGAATTAAAGCAACATAAGATAGATAGAAGAGTTATGTGGATCAGCGCAAAAGAGATATGGAATATCAGGTAGGCGATAGAGTATTTCTAAGAGTATCACCTTGGAGAGGTGTGCTGAGGTTCGGTAAGAAAGGTAAGTTAATCCTGAGGTACATTTGTCCATATGAGATAATCTAAAGAATTAGGCCATTGTCTGCTAAGTTAGCCTTACCTTCTGAAATGGCACAGATACATAATGTGTTTCATGCGAGTATGCTTAAGAGATATCAGTCGGATCCAACTCATGTGATGCCGACTCAAGAGATTGAAGCATTTAGTAATCTGAGTTATGTTGAAAAACCAGTTAAGATAATTGACTATCAGAATAAACAGTTGAAAAATCGAGTGATTCCATTGATAAAAGTCCTTTGGAAGAATCATTTAAGTGAGGAAGCCATATAGGAAATGGAGGAGCATGAGAAATTAGTACCCTACCTATTTGACCATTCAGGTAAGAATTTCGAGAACAAAATTTCTTAAGGGAGAAGAATTGTAATATCTCATTTTTTTCGGAATATGCTTAGGGTTTAACCCTAGATTAAATATTGCAAATACATGCATAATATTAGCATTCATGCACAAATTGATATTTGAGAACATTACAAGTTAGTATAGGCACTCAATTGACTTATTCCGGGGTATGAAAAATGTTAAGTGATCATGATGTGAATTGTGATTTGGTATGTCTTGAATTTTGGTATGTTCGAATTTCAATTAGTAAATTGGGAATTAAATGTTATAGATTGAGAAATTGATGGATTAAAATGCAAATTTGGACTAGGAGAAATGCCAAATGGTAGGATAAATTAATATATGAAAAATTTGGATGATTTAGCCTATAATTAAGTAACATTTGACATAGCTAAATTGGTGACAAATGGATTAGTAATTAGTTGACAAATGGTAGTTGTGCTTAAGTAACAAATGGCCTATTATACGTTTGACATGTGAGCATATATATAGGATAAATTGACTGCATGCAAAGGTGACAAATGTCAATGTACAAAGGAGACACCTAGCATCCAAGGTGTTACGTTTCTGCAGAAGAGATTTTTGTTTCTGCTCATTTCTTCTTATTTCTTCTTCTTACACCACCAAAACTCTCAACCTTACATCCCTGTATTTTGTCTATGTTTGTGTTCAATCTCTACACCAATAATCCATGTTTTTACCCTTCACAAAATAACTAAAGAACCAGCTGATTGTTGTTGTTTTATGATAGCTAAAAGTCATCTAATCCCACCTTGAATGTGTGATGTTTCTGCTTACTTGGAGTACTGGAATGACTTGATCTTTTGAATTGAAATAGGAGTTAAACATGTAAGTAAATGATTAGTGTTTATAGCATGTTATGATAGAGAATTGATGATGATAAATTAGGATGAATTACATATGATGTTGATGATTGATAGTGTTGGAATATGTTAGCTATAGTGTTTTCACTGAATATATATCGATATTTTGGCCATAACTTCATCTATAGACATCCAAATGAGATGATTTTAAGTTTATATTAAACTAGAGACATATTAATATATTTGTTATGAAGAAATCAAATTTTAATTATGTCTCTAAGAGTTTCAAAATTTGTCTTGAAGTTGAGTTTTTGGATTCTATTGAGGGTTTGGGAATAGTCTGTAGTATTTTGGGTATAAATTGCAAAATACTAAACCAAATTGCATGAAATTTATGTCATTAAAAACTTAAGACATAAAGGAACAATTGTTTAGAAGAATGTTTTGCTTAAATCTTTCATTTTTCTTATCAAAATGGCCATGTAAAATTGAACCAAAGGTCTATTTTGAGAAGATTTGGAATAAAACTTGGCTAAAAGGTAGTGCACGATCGTGCACAAGCACGACTGTGACAGGATCAATTGGAAGTGCATGATTGTGCTGCACAATCATGATTGTGAAGGTGCACTGCTATTTGACGGCTTTGAACACCCTTCACTCTTTTGATTATAACTTCTTCTCCAGAGTTTCGATTAACTTGAAATTTGGACCACAAACTCCTCACACATTGCTCTTACATCCACAAAATTTCATTGTCATATGAATTCATTAAGAATGGATTGTTGTTTACCAAATGTTCAGGTCTGAAATTTTAGAGATGTTATAAGAATGAAGGAGAGTTTGGATATTGTATAATCATATAATGTCAGAATAACATTGGTGAATGATTGGTTGATGATATTATAATTTATCGAGGTATTAACATAAGTTCAAGTTAAATATACATGAGTTTTGAAGTATGAATGATCATAAGATGTTAATTAAGGAAATATACCCGGAATAGTTATGAGCATACATTGAACATGACTTATGTATATATGTGCACAAATGAATAAGTATTTAATTGATTGACTTTGTAATGTGAATTATATGTGAATTGTCTAATTTTAGATGCTCAAGTTGGACATCAGTCAGACATTGCCGGACCATCAAGGTAATAGCATAAATTGAAGCGTACTGTGAGTCAACCTAGTGACCTTCCTATGATTGATTTATTCTGTTTAACTTCTAATTATTAAACTGCTTGAGATTTGTTTGTGAATTCTAGACTTTAATGGTCTGAGGAGTTTGATATTCGGGAATGTATTGGAAGTATTATGTTTGCATCTGAAATTTGAATGATATCTATATGCATTTGAATTTTGAATGATATTTGAATACTCAACGAAAGTTGAATGCTAGACTGAGGTTTGATGAATATAAAATTTTGTCTATACATCATAAGTGAATGCTATTCATGGCATATTCTGTTATTTGATGCATTTCATAAATTGTATGTTCAGATAAAGGCGTTGTGATCAGAGTAGCCAGTCTGAAAGAGCTTTAAGCTCAAAATTTTGCACGTAGAGCTTTGCTCTATGATTTTTATTTCTGACTAAGCCCAATGGGCTAGTATTTGTATCTGTATCTGAAAGGCACTCAATCACAAAAAATAATAACAAATATGGAGTCTCATATGCATCTACATTTGTATATATATGATTGTGAAATATTTTATGAAATTATGATGAGAAAATAATGTGCCATGCTAATGTGATTGTTTGGATTATTCATGTTCTGAAAGAATGTATGTGAAATTGGTTGGTTGTGTGATATTTGTGTATTTGACCTGAGTAAGATTATCAATGATGGTTCACTCATTGAGTTCACAAAACTCATCAAAAATTACAACGTGGCTTTTTAGGTACGAGACAGGAGACCTAGTTCCTAAGATTGTCTAGAGGAACATTTTGGATTAAGTTATGACTCAAAGGTCTGTTAGCTGACATTAGAAGAGTTATAGTTTGTATTTTGCAGTTTCTTTGTCATGTAGAACTTTTGTGTCAGGATTGTAAATATTTGTTTCAATGAATACAGTGTAAACTTTTTGTCAATGAATGAAATGAAGTGTTGAGTTTTTTTTAAGTATTGTATATTCTTTATGATGCCATTTAAGAGATTATGTTTGCTTTAACATACCATTGTCATAGGATATGTACTTGAATGCCCTTTGGATGTTCGGGTATATGCTTTATGGTAGTAGAATGTTACAAAGATGATCCAAAATCAAGCAACATTCTAGAAGTTGAGAGGGAGTAAGAGGTTTCGGTGGAGAGGAGCAAGTTGTAGAGAGAAGGCTACAAAAACTTCAAAGGTGAAGATGATTCATCACTTGCCTAACTCTTCGAATGTGACGTGTCTTACTTTGCAATGGCCACAAGTCACACATGAAAGTGTGATACTTGTCCTTCATTAAAGCAACCTACATGTCTTCATATGTGGCAGCCAAATATCACAATTCAATTAGGCCACTTGTCACTCATCCAATGTTGTCAAATGTTGATGCATTAGCTATACCAAATGTCACTAATTCATAGGCTTAGTCATTCTAATTTTTCATGTACCAACTTAACTTGTCACTTGATAATTTTCCTAATCCAAATGTACATTTTAATACCACAATTCTCTAATGATATCAATTAATTCCAATTCACTAAATATAATCCATTAGACCAAAATTTCAGACATATGAAATTCACATTCAAATCATAGCACAATTTTAACACCTATAATACATATACTTTCATGAATATGTAACACTTCAACTAGGGTATAATTTGGAACCTTACATATAACGTAGACATGATAATGACAAGATGGTGGTATGACTTAGATATAACATTCAATGTTGCCTATTCTTATTATTATCAGTCTATAGTGGATGCTATTACCTCTTACAGTCTAGGAGACAAAGCTCATTCAATTAATAACTATATAGGTAAATTTTTAAGCAATTCTGTTTATAAAATAAAAATTTATTTGGATGAAAGAAGAATAACTTGGGCTACTTGTGGTTGTTTTATCATTTGTGATGATTTGACAAATAGAAAAAAAAGCCTATTGTTAATTTTTTGGTTTATTCTACACAGGGAACAATATTTTAAAAGTCTATTAATACATCTAGCCTTTTTAGGAATGTTGATACTCTGTTTCAGATATTTGTTGAAGTTGTGAATGAAGTTGGGACATAAAATATTGTTCAATATATTACTAACAATGATTATGGTTATAAAGAAATTGGAGGAAGATAGCAAAGCATGTATAATTCTTTTTATTGAACTCCTTGTGCTACACATTACATTGACATGATGTTGGAACATATGGAATATGCTAGATGTTTTCCTATTATTGATGATATTGTGCAAAAAGTAAAAAGAGTGACCAAATGCATCTACAATCGTACATAAATCCTGAATTTAATAACAAAATTTTTTACTAATGGTAAAAATTTATGTCGTCCTGTTGTTATAAGATTTATAACTAATTTCTTATCACTTTAATGTTTTATTCTGATGAAGAAGGAGTTGAGACAAAAATTTGCAAGTGATAAGTGAGTTGCATCTCAACATACTATGTCTAATACTATATTACAAGTTTATAAAATTATACATGAAAATCACAAATTTTGGTCCTAATATCAATTTTTCATGCGAGTTTGTGAGTATTTGGTGAGGTTACTTCGTCTAGCTGATAGTGAAGAAAAGACAATAGTATGTTATTTTTATATATCATAGAGAGAGTGAAGGAAACAATCAAGGCTAATATGCAAAATAAACCTTCTTTGTACATACTTTATTTTGCAATCATTAATGAGAGATAAGAAAGGCAATTTTACACTTTGTTGTTTGCATCTGGTGTATTTTTGAATCCTAGTATCTATTTCAAACCATGTTTTACAAAGAAAACTGAAGTTAATAGGGGAACGTTATTAACTATTACAACAATTATTACCCATGAGATGATGTAAGATCTCTTAAGCTTATAAATGGAGATTTATAAGAATGTTTCTGATGATTTTAGGATGCTTATTGCTATCCGTTAAATAGAAAAACTTAATCAAAGTATATTTTTTTCACTTTTATTGCTTGTCAAAAATTAATCATCACTTTATTTTGTTTATAATGTTACCTTTATTGTCTTATAGTTGCTTAAAGGATCAATTCAAAAGTGATGATTTATAATTGCAAAGGTTTGCAATTCGAATTTTGAGTCAATGTTTAGGTACAACAAGGCGTGAAAGGAATTGGAGTATATTTGAATTCATTCATTCTAATAAAAGAAATAGATTAGAATATAAAAGATTAAATGACTTGGTATTTGTTCAATACAATTTAAAGATTTGGAAAAATGTATGTTATTATCATCATTAAGTTGAATAAAATTTCTTGTAATTTCTTAATAATTTAATTTTAATTATTTACTAAGACTTTTAATAGAACAAATAGTTATGTAAATTTATTTTACCTTAACCATATCGATCTTATGGCGAATTGAGTTTCTGAAGAATCGATTTTGATAGATAAGAGTGATTTATAAAATAATCTTGTATGAGAAACTATTAAAATGTCATTTGATGCAATAAATTTGAATGATGGTGATAATAAAACTTCTCTTGAAAATAAGAATTTTATATCAAATGAGAATTAACGTCAATACAATTTGAGCGAATATTTGACTAAATGAAATTTCAAATTTTCATTTATTCTCTCCGTTTAATTTCATTTATATTTGATGTATATGTTAAATTCTATATATAAAATATAAATATAACTATGAATATTTGTGTTTCAAGTTTCATTTATAATTGGTTGTTTTTTCATGACAAACTCTTATTGTAATATTTAGAGAATCATGAATCTTTATCATTCTTTTTATTTGATATTTTAATATAATTATTATTTATTATATAATGAAATTGTATTATTTTAATTACTTTGTGTTATCCTTAATTTATACTTATAAGATGATTAAATAATTTTTATATTAATTGTGGTTATTATTTATATGTAAAATGTAGTATTAATAAATATAAATAGATTATTGTTATTTCAAATTTCTATAATTATAATTTTTGAAAATATAGTTGACGTAAAATTATAAATAATATAATACAAATATTAAGGGACTATTTTATAATTTTAAAAAATTTAAGAATTATTTTATAATTTTAAAAAATTACTTAAGATAGTATTCAATATTGGTATTTAAGAATTATTTTATAATTTTAAAAAATTACTTAAGATAGTATTCAATATTGGTCTAGAACCAAATTATTACATTCAGTACGGTAATCATATCATGGCTCTAAAAGTACATACAGATTATATAAATAGAAAACAGTGTCCAGTCCAGTCTCAAGTGAGCAAGCAAGCTATTGGTCCAGGTTCCGAGCCTTCGGCTTAATAAAGTACGAGGTCTGAACTTGCACAAAAGGAAAATAAAGTTACTGGATGCAAGTTTTTGGGAGGCCCCTTCCAGCTGAGATACTGCAGTCCTCATCTAGCAAACCATTGTTACATATGATGAACTACGCATTATTGAACAGACTGAAAAGGCCCTCGTGATAAGCAAAAACACAGGATATTTGAACAAATTTAATGTACCAACTTGATGAAAAAAGTACATCCCCAAAGATTCATCATTACTGGATTTCAATTGACAATCAAACACTGTTACCCGTGATGGTGATCCATATCTTCACCTTCCTTGGCCTTTCGTGTGGCTGCGCGTAATTTACGCTGTTCTTCCTTGTAAATTCGGTTTCTTCTTTGAAACTACAATATATGTCCATGCAAATCACAGGGTAATTAGTATAAACAATGAAAACCTAGAGATGAGGTGCCTGCATTCACATAAATATAATATATCAGTATGTTGCCAATCTACATCCCACTTGTTACAACGAAGAGACTTGAGATCAATGAACTGTTATATGTTAAGAGTGAGATGCCCTAACATGCACATAGCAGAGGATCAAGCTGAAAATCACTTTCATATTGGATTCTTATTAAATGATTTCATATATGACACTGGTTTAATCGTCTTCATCATGAAGAAGACTGCTTCCAAATAGCTTGTGTCAAGAACGAAAAACAAACTTAAAAGTTGCCTCAAATCAATCTTAGAAAATATCAACCAAGAAATTTAGGAGCTCAACATCATCATCCGTAACTATATATAACATTTGATTGCTGATAAGATTAGTAATAGTAAGGACCCTTGAAGAAAATCCTCTAATGGAAACAAAATAAATAAGTAGGTAAGTATATAAGGGACATTTCAGCAAATTGACAACCTCGGTAAGGCGGAGAAAAAGATGGAAAGTTTTACATAGCATACATTCAAGGAAGCAGGTATTTTAACCGTCTGTTTTAATTGGTTTACACCTCCTTCTCATACGTTCTTTATGTTCCAATCTGGCCACTATCAAACTGGCACCATTAGTTTTTTCTGCATTTAAATATAACACTTGTACTCTTTGCTACAATACCTAAGAAACACAGAGACGGATACGAACACGCGACACGAACACGAATACAAGAAACACCAACTTCTAAAATTTGGTGGATAAGGACACAATATATATATATTATAAAATTTAGAATTAAGAAAAAAATTCAGAATATGATATATATTGATTGATGTGTTTCAAGACTTCCAACATCTTGATAGTTCATACATATTTGGTACTTTATAAG
>JANVCQ010000009.1:17773982-17788640 GCA_025531925.1 Erythroxylum plowmanianum | reverse complement strand
ACCACTAATATAATTATTAGCGGCAAAAGAGAAAGCTTTGATGAAATGAGGATTCCTTGCAAGATGAAAAGGCAATCCTAAAGAGTAAAATATTCTAGCAATCTTAAGATCTAAATTTTCTTTAACTTGTACGTTGAAAGCATCCTCTAGAGGTCCCGATGTTGCCCTTCTCTTTCTTGAATCAAAACTACTAGTACATGATGCTACACCAATTGAGAAATTTTGAGATTGACTAGATAAGAGTGGAAGAAGGACAGGTCTTGCCTTAGAATTTTCAATCAACAACGTAGCTTCATTGTCAAATTTTTAAAGTTTTGTCACATTTGAGTTTAGTTTTTGCCATAGCTCTTTTAGAGGTTCTTACACTAGGATAAGGACGCACCTGTTGAAATTGTCAGGCAGAATTTGAGTTTGTGGTGACATTCTATCCTCATCATCATGCAACCTAGAGAAAATTTAGATCTTGATATTGCTAGAATGTTTTACTCTTCAAGATTGCCTTTTCATCTTGCAAGGAATCCTCATTTCATCAAAGCTTTCTCTTTTGCCGCTAATAATTATATTACTAGTTATGTTCCTCCGAGCTACAACAAGTTGAGAACGACTTTACTTGACAAAGAAAGAGAACATGTTGAGAAGCTTCTTTAACCTATAAGGAATACATGGAATCGAAAAGGAGTGAGCATTCTAAGTGATGGGTGGAGTGATCCATAAAGAAGACCTCTTCTCAACTTTATGGCTGTGACTGAAAGTGGGTCAATGTTTTTGAAAGCAATTGATTGCTCCGATAATATCAAGGACAACGATTTTATAGCCAAGCAAATGAGAGATGTGATTATAGAAGTTGGTTTTTATAATGTCGTGCAAATTGTTATGGACAACGCACCAGTTTGTAGGGCAGCTGGTTTAACGATTGAGGCGAAGTTTCAACTGTTTTTTGGACTTCTTGTGTTGTCCAAACTCTTAACCTTGCTTTGAAGAGCATTTGTGCGGCTAAGAATACAGAAAGGAACAATCTCGTGTATCAAAAATGTTCTTGAATTTCACAAATTGCTGACGATGTTTCTTTTATTAAGAACTTCATTGTTAATCACTATATGAGATTGTCCATCTTTAATGAGTTTGCTTCATTGAAGTTACTTAATGTTGCTCATGCTCGATTTGCCTATACAATAGTGATGTTGAAGTGGTTTAAACTTCTCAAACATGGGCTCCAAAAGATGGTCATAAGTAAAAAATGATCTGCTTACAAGGAAAATAATGTTGGCAAAGCTGAATTTGTCAAAGAGAAGCTACCGAGTGATAGTTGGTGGTAAAAGATAGATTTCATTCTTTCTTTCACCAATCCTATCTATGATGTTTTAAGAAGCACAGATACGGATGCATCTACTCTCCATTTGGTGTATGAGATGTGAGTTTTTATGATTGAAAAAGTAAGAAAGACCATATATCTTTTTAAAAGAAAGGATGACAATGAATCTTCAACCTTCTATGAAGTGGTCCACCAAATCTTAATTGAACATTAGACAAAAAGTAGTACCCCTTTTCATTGTTTAGCTCATTCTTTGAATCCAAGGTGATTATTCAAATTTAGATACTTTCTTTTCTATTAGATATAAATAAATGGTAATTGATGAATAATTCATAACATTTTATTCTTACAACTATATATGTATTATAGCCATGAATAGTTGAGTAAAGACTCAAAACGAGTTCCACTACATCAAGATGTGGAGCTAACTAATGAGAGATTGAAATATTTGAAGAGGTACTTTCCTGATGTAGAAGATCGGAAAAAAATGAACATTGAGTTTGCTAATTTTTTGGATGGTAGACAAGGGTTTAATGATTATGACTATAAATGATGAGGTATCCTTGATGCAAAATCTTGGTGGCTAGTTCATGGTGTTCATGTTATAATTCTTTAAAAGATTGCTCTCAAGTTACTTGGACAACCATCATCTGTATCTTGTTGTGAAAGAAATTGGAGTATTTACTCTTTTATTCACTCTCTTACAAGGAACAAGATCAAACCTAAGCATGTTGAGAGTTTAATATACATTCATACTAATTTGCAATTCCTTTCAAGAAAATCTTCACAATACAAACAAGGAGAAGCAATGATATGGGATATTGTAGGAGATGAGTTTTCACCAATTGATGATGATCATGGAATCCTTAAAGTTGTCAATCTTTCACTTGATGAATTAGAGTTGGAGAGTGTGGTCTTTGTTGATGAAAGCAATGCCAATGTTTGAGAGTAAAGTGATTAGAGGGTAGATACTTTAGTTAGATTTTTTGGTTATAAATACCCCTGTGAATTACTAATTCTACTTTTGGATAAGAAATTGTAGACAAATTGCTTAATGGAATATATGGTCTATGAATTCTAAATTATATATATATATATATATATATATAATTTAGAATTCATAATATATATATGCCGTGTCCATGTCCGTGTCTACCAAATTATAGAAGTTAGTGTGTCCTCATATCCGTATCCTATGTCCGTGCTTCTTAAGGTAACACGTAGCCATGGCCTACAAGGGGTCCAAGGCCCAGAAAA
The DNA here is from genome assembly GCA_025531925.1 of Erythroxylum plowmanianum. Taxonomy (NCBI): domain Eukaryota; kingdom Viridiplantae; phylum Streptophyta; class Magnoliopsida; order Malpighiales; family Erythroxylaceae; genus Erythroxylum; species Erythroxylum plowmanianum. Next base: position 17,786,071 of record JANVCQ010000009.1, on the reverse strand, counting down.
AGAGCAAAAATGGGAAACCAAAATTCTCATTCTTTTTCATTAAAAAACACCCCATTCTTTAGCTAATCACTGACTTCAACAGGTTGAAGCAGCAGAAGGTGAATTCAGTAAACTAGGAATACACTCGTTTCACGTCATCCATCACTTGATGATTCAATACCAGTACAGCTCTTCCTCACTATGATGAAATAAAACAAAGTTCATAATCATATTCAGCCAAAAAAAAAAAGCCACATTTCACTCAATACAACTAGGTTTTCAAATCTTTCGTATATTTCAAGACCCCAGGAAGCCAAAAACATCTGTAACTGTAATAGAACAAAGAAACCCAAGTAGCTTATAGAACGAGTGATGAGATGCGCAAACCCCAAAATCGAAGAAAATTGGACAACACACAAAGGAATAAGAAGGGCGTCAATGAAAGAGAGATACAGAAGAAACCTCTTTAGCGTGATGGAGGCACTCCAGATAGTCTTCGCGGAGGAGAGAGCAATCATTGGGCTCTCCGCAACGAGACATACACTCGCTGAAGTCAATCCAGAAATCGTAGCATCTGCCTTTGGTTCCGTTGATCCCCCACCCCGATGCCATTCCTAGCGATTTCCTCTATCCAATGCCGATCGGCGATGGTTCAGCTCTCTTTGTTCCTTGCCAGTTGATTGATAAGGCCGCTTGCACCCTAGTGGCCTGGACTGGACCCGTTTCTATCACGTGAAACCTTTCTTTTTTTTCGCTCCTCCTATTTTCTTTAATTCTTGATAAAACCCCCAAAACAAAAGTTAATAACAAGACATCACCAAATGTAAGAAATTCCTTGAGAACTCAGAACTTGGTTTCCTCACAAAACCAGCTAAGTCTCATCTGAACCCTCTCTCATCTGTTGCATGTCTCACAGAACCATAGATTCGATTGACTCCTGCACCTTCCAGCTCCACTCATGGAGACCATTCCACTTCCAAAACCTAGACTCCGATCCTCCTAAACCTCACCCAACTCACTCTCTTACCAAACGCCCTTGCCTCTCCAACCGCTCTACCTCCTTCTCTATCGACTTGTCCAAGCTCTCCCTCGTCGACGATGACAAGTCCACCGCCGCCGCCGCCGTACCAAATTCCTACAAGAGACCCAGTTTTAAAATCTTCGAGCGGAAGCGCCGGAGGCGCCCAGGATCGCATTCTGTTTCGGGTCGGAGCTCTGACCGGAGTGGGACCAGGCGGTGCTGCTCCGTCGGGGCATCGGGGGCGCATGGGACTTGTTCCGATTTGCCCTTGGCGGTGGGGACGGACTCGAGTGGGGAGCTGTTTGGGAATGGGGATGCGAATTGGGCGTCGGATGTGAGTGAGGTGAAGACTTCATGGAGAAAGGAGAGAGAGGAGAGGGAATATATGATTGTCGGGGCTGGTCAGTTTGGTAACTTTGATCATCAAGTCAACGAGTCCGGTTACGGAAGTGAACCTGGGTACAGAGGTGATGCGGAGTTTGGGTATGGAGATGAGGTTGATGAGGAAGAGGAAGATCCAAGAATGTTGTTCTGGGGCAACCGATTTGGAGGTTCAACTTCTCATCTCAGCCTTTTACCATTTGTTTTCAGTAATTGTTTGTTTTTCTTTCTTTCAGAGGTTGTTTACTGGTTGGAATTCGTTTATGGCTTCGATACCATAACTAAATTTTCACTCTTCTATAAATTGGGAGTTTGGAGGAGGGAAGCAGATTAAGAGAACTATATCCATTATTTGTGATCATTCATCTCTTTGTATCTGCATCTTTTTACTTGATGCGTTATTAAAAGAAACTTGATTGAGAATCTAAGTGGTTGCTGTTTCTTCCTTCCAAGGTTTTACTGCTGCTTCCCGTTAAGACCTAGTACAGGCGTAAGAAATTGAAATCTAGTTTCTTTGACCATTTGCTCTTAAAATTGAGCCGGGGATGCTTACTGATTGCTTTTTCCTCGGATCAGATGCAGATTCTAATACGAACGCTGCCGGAGAGAAAAACTTCTCTGATCAAAAAACCCATCACAGAGGCCGCCGCAAGAAGCATGATTGCAGAATGGTTGACTCACTGACCTAACATCGTCCCATCACAACATGCTGAGTTCTCTTGTATCCCTCATCCATCAGTGGGGTTAATAGACGAAGCAATGATATGAATACTTGTGTGATAGATGTCGGAAGACCTTATGCCTCTAAAGTCTAAACCTGAGCTTTCAGCTTCTTGGAGCGATTACTTTTTTTCCAGTCAGATTTCTGGTGCTGAATTACTGCAAAACTCCTGCTGTTGATGTGGGATTTGCCTTTGTCATCATACATCTTACCGATGCATGGCATTGTAGCATTTTGATGTATTACAGAAATGTTGTGAAATGAATACAATAGTTTATTACTTGTAACCCTTTTTTGTCTGGTTATGGAATTCTTCTCGTTAACCTTATTCACTCCACTTCTAGGTTCTCTCTTTTTTTTTTTTGTTTAAAGGAAAAAATAGTACACCGATTACAAAACGAGTCGGGAGAAACAGATCCCCGACATATCCTCTAAAAGGAGACGATGGCATCTTATAGGTGTAATATCAAAATAAGTGACACCAATGTCGGTCTGGCCTGCCTGGGCAACGAATCAGTCTACGCATCTGTTTCTCTTTTGGTAGACATGACGATGAACAACAGACCAGTTCTGGTTGAGAAGATCTAGGATACTCGTGAACGTGTTCCAATGAATTTGGGATCTTGTCGTGACCATTTGACTGAAAAGCCTAAACCAAAACAAAACAGAAGAAAAAGACTTGGTGTAGTTCGGAATGTGGCATCAGACGACGTAGTTTAGGCTGTAAGTTTGGTCTTTTTATTCTCGTCGAAGACCATTTGATGGGGGCATAAGCGCGGAGAGATGGCGGGAGGAGAAGCATTAAGCGCATATAGAGTGCTGATAAGGGCCACTCGGAAATCGTTCGCCGGCGACGCTTTGATGCTGAAGGCATCCGTCGCTGAGATCAGGAAGAAATTCGAAGAGAACCGTCACGTGACCTCAGGTACCGATCTCCAGAGGCTATTGGAAGAGGCACGTGAAGCCTCTCACTTTATATCCACCATGATTGTCCAAGCCAAGCTCAACGACCGTGGCGGCTACGGTAATAATCCCCACTTCGCATCATCAATCTTCTAGTTGTGGTCATGGTTAGTTTTCCTCCATGCACACCACATGCTCGTTTAATTGCCCTAGCGACTGTTGTAGCCTGTAGCTTAAGATCAGCAGCTTTTCTTTGCATGTAGCCAAATTCTTGTGATGTTGCCTATTTGTGAATGCCCATTCTGATTGCTGCAGAGATTAAGCCTGGTAAAGAACATGGTGGAGCAACATTGGAGATTCCATCTGAAGAGATCATTCGAAAGTCTGCCTAAACTGGTGGAGCGCTAGCATACTATGGTCCTAAAATTGCATTCTGTTGCAAGTGCCTGGCTCAACATTTTCTAGGATTAACTTTTATTGTTCACCTTCCCATTTCATTTTGTTTTGTATTGTATCCTTTTTTACCTTCAAACTATTCATTTTCACTCAACTCTGATACAAGCTATGCTGTGACTTTTTCTTATATTCAAGCATGAAAAAACTAAAATACTATAGTACCAAGCATATAGCATGCGTCCCATCAGAAAGACATGTTCATAATTTTCCAATGTTGCCAGTATTGGCCACAGCATGAATGAAACAAAATGAGTATACAGAAGGATGAGGCTACTGTGGAGGCAAAAGATCTCTTTGCGAGAGCATTCGTTTAGCTTCTACGATTTTCCACAACATACATATGCAGTAAAAAGGTTTAATCTTCCTGGTTACTTTTCTTCCTCATCACCATCTTCCTCCTGATCATCATCTTCTGAGGCATCTTCTGGATTGTCTTGTGTTCTCCCTTCCTGATTCTTGTCGATAACTGTGCCTGGTGAATAAGCAACGCTTATTATGAAAGCCTAAACCGTTTGTCGTATGTGTGAGTAAGCACATATACAGCAGAATAATAGTCTCCTGAAAGTCAGAAATTTACTTCCAAGAGAGAATACCTCAATAGTAGATTACTACTGAGATATAAGGCCAAATTGGGCAATTTTAGAACAAGAGTTGCAGGCTAGTAAATGTGGAATCAATAATATTTCAGAAGTCAACTGGACAAGAGTCATAATCTGGTTATGAACTTTCCACTTTGCAATTTTCATTAAGCAATACACATGTCCAAGAAGCGAATGCTACTATAAGAACTAGTATGAACATACCATATTCGTTGAAGATAACACTGCCAGAACATAACCCTTCCTCGATCTTAACGAGTTGAAGAGTCATTCTGGGTCCAATCTCTTGAAGCTTGACAGCACTTTTGGTAGAAGCCTTGTTAACTCTATTAAGATCAATAGTCAAAGTCACTGTTGCTGCTTCATCGTCAGCTTCGCTTTCTGAACCATAACCAGCCCTTTAATTGCACAAGTAAACAATTAATGCGGGGAACCTATATTATAAGAAGTCATATGGTAGTCATCTTTTTGCCATTCACATGCACAGTATTAATTCTTAACCTCTTAATTCTCTTCACAACTACTACTGGGATGTTCTAACTTCTATATCCTCATGTTCCCACTACGAAAGATGCACAGAAAAAAAGGAATCACATAGGTGTGATATTGCCCCAAAGTTTATGGTGGCAGTATCCCCTTCTACTCAGTTTACTTAGATCAGGCAAGGCAATCAGGTCATTCACTATGTAATAATCTGTATTATACAAATATTCTCTCTAAATGATAATAGCAATATTTACTGGTCTAGAAATAACACCCAACCAAAGATGGGTACCACCAAATATAATCCAATAGAACCAGTGATATATATATAAATGTATGTATATATATATATATAGCAGGAAATGCAAGTCAACAAAAAGTTTACCAGAACCATTGCATACAGAAGCCAATGATATGCACTCTATGCTAATGTTCCATGTTAAAGTAAGTTGCTGCATCCAAAAACTAAACAGCAAGGGAGAAAAAACAGCAGGGTTCGTACTTTGTAACATAATCGCTCACATCTTGCAAACTCCTCAAATCAGGAACCTGATGATTCTGCACAAACTTCCTAATTCTACGGGAAACACCCACAGGTTGAAGTCTGATTGAATAATGCCGAAAATCTACAAGTTTTGTGTCCTTATTGTAATTAAGTAACACAATTCTTTGACAAGAAGAAAGTTTGACCTGAAAAAGACAATATTCAGCAAATAAGTCCAACTGGTCCAAGTTCAACTATTTTCTTTTTGGGAAAAAGCTAGTCGGTCCAAGTTTTAATAGCTTTTTTTGCCACTTACAGTGTTGACGTCGATGGATGGAAATATATTTTGAAACATTATGGTCGTTAGCTTCAAATGCTGTTCTGCTGATCCAAAACCAGAAAGAACAATCTGTACACAATATTATGCAAAATCCACATCAGTCATACAATCAAAAAAGTTTTAAGTGATTGAGATTTTGAATGACCAAACCAAAATAAGTTCAATAAAAGAAGTTAGCTAAAACAAATAATCGACTCTTTTGTGATAATATGGAAACTGAAAGCACAGAATCTGTGAAAGCTACTGCACAAGATGACTGGTTTATAAACATTGGGACACATTAGTATGAAACAACTAAAACATTCTGGCTTCAGAATATATGCAAGAAACCAAAACGAATTTTCAGATCTCCTTCCTCATGCCAATGGACCAAGCCAATAGAATCAGTTGCAACTACCAACAAACAAGCTAAAGACAAAAAAATTACCAAGGGAGGATTCTTGAAAAGATCTTGGGGAGATCTTGGGCGTAATTGAGATTGAGCAACATCAACAGCTAATGAATACTCATGAATCTTGAAAGTTAGGGTTGGACCTTGTGGAGTCCTTGCAACCCTCAAAAAGGGAGCTGTATCAGTTTTTGATATTATAAGGAAATGAGTAACACCCATAGGCCCAGCAACATTCAGAAAGTCTTTTAGATTGTTCCTTTTCTTCTCCTGAAATCAACCCACAAATAGTAACCAACAAGTTACATAATCAGCAATTATGGCACAGCCACATTGGCAGTCAACACTCAATTTCACTCACTAACTTCCTACTCAACAGAAGAATCAATTCAAGTAATCGCTATCCCTAACAAAATTCTTTGCTAAATCCAACATATAGAAAATATGATGCACAAATAAAAGAGAAGATTTAAGAAAACAATGAAGCATAGTGAAAAAAATAGAGAAAGCATTCACCTTAAGCTTCAAAGCTGTATAGGGAAGCATCAACTTCCTTAAGTCCATCTGCAGCTGTTTAAGAGGACTTGGCAACTTTCCCCTCGAAAAAACAAAACTCTTGGGGACCTTATCACCTGTAATATGATCGACGTTGACATGTTTCTTTACTTTGACCGGCTTCACAAACGTTTTCCTCTTCTTCTGCTTCGTTCAGAAGATAATATGTTGTTATCCAAAAGAGACATGTATACGCACATCAAAAGCGCAACTCAATTTTCGAAATCCTCCGCCTAAGCCCTAAACAGACAACTCTAACATTCGAAACTGTTCCGTTTTCTCAGCAACCAAACAAAAATTTAAAACTCAAACCAACGAGCTTAACACAAGCAAAAAACTGAACCACGTACAAAAGGAAAACACAGGAAGAAAAGAAATCATACGTTTCTAATGCGAGCCATTGCTTGGCAGAGCACCCACTGGTCGAACCGCAACCGAAGGCTTCCGTTGCTTCCAACGAATAATCCAACACCTTCAATTAGCAGAGGAAAATGAATATTTTTGACAATCAACCTATACCCAATGCGACTAAGATTGAAACGAAGAATGGCAAGGTATTAGGTGGAAGCAAATCAAATTGACAAATAATAAAAGCGAAATAGAAAATCATTACCAAGTTTGATTTTATACCCCCCGTTTGTACTTTGAGCGCGGTGGTTTTACATTAGGGTTTTAGCTTCCTCAATCCAATTATGGGCCCAATATGAGAATAGTTTTAACTAGGCCTATAAAAATACGAAACCATAGGTTTAATTGATTTTTAGAGAACCGGTTCTATTTTCATTTTTCTGTTGTTATTTTTTAATTCTATTTTTTATTTTAGATTTTTATTTTTTTTAAATCAAAAATTTGTTTAGTTGAAATTTGTAATATAAAAACTGAAAACAAAAACCTGCTTAACTGAGATTTCTAATAAAAAACTGAAAACAAAAACATGTTTAGTTTTATTATCATGTTTTTATTTTTTGTAATTATACTCTTATGTGTAATGATTATAATATAATACATTATATTTTTAAATTAACTAATCATCATTATAGCTAAAATTAAATATATGCAAATCAAATATTATTAAAAAAATTACACATTAATTGTATATAATAAAATTACATAAATTAGAAATTATATTAAGTCGTTCTAATCAATAAAATATGTCCATCATGCTATAATTCTTGAAAATATAATTGTACTATCATTTACAAAAAGAAACATAAATTAATTAGAAATAATATAATCATTCCACATTTGTCTAGCAATTTTATCTTGCTTTCAAAACATATCTCGAAATTGTGCTAAAGTGATATTATACTTAACTTGAGAACTTGCTTCTTCATTTACACTTTTCCTACTTTGTTATTCATTTTCAAGACAACTTTCAAATAATTCATCGCTTTGTTCATGTATTCTAATATAGTTGTGTATAACACAACAAGCAATAACGATATATTTTTGTTTCTTCATATCATAACTCGACATGTTTTTAAGTATAGGGAATCTTGTTTTTAGAACGTCAAAACATCTTTCAATAATATTTATTAATGAAGAATGCCTGTAGTTAAACAATTCCTATAGACCTTAAGGTCTTCCTTTGCCTCTATAATCTCGCAAATGATATCTTTCACCTCGATATAGTGAAAGAAATTCAGTCATATCAGTATAGTTCGAGTCAATTAAATAGTACTTACCTAACATAAAAAGAACATAATATTAACAAAAAGATATTAAAAATGAATCATAATTACTATGTTTATTTAAAATAATATAATACCTTGTGGAGGCATAGGAAACTTATTCGTTAGATTTCTCACTGTTTCCAAAAGAATTCGAGAGTCATTTACAGTATCTTTTCATCCAACCATTACATATGTAAAACGCATGTCAAATGAGTAACAACACATAATATTTTGGGTTGGATTAATTCTTTTGTCCCTGTATGGTATTTGTTCATCAGTCAGAATATGTGCATCAACATATGTACCATCTATTGCTCCTATACAATCCTAAAAATTAAAAAGTATATTAAAATAATTTTTAATTATAAGGACATAATTAAAATAGTAATTAAATATATGAATGTACCTGAAAATATGGAAAGAATTTTGAATTATATTGAATCTCAAGAGGTGTATTAGTAAAAGATGGTGGACTAATGACTCTTTTTACAAAATGATTAATTGCATAAAAGACTTTTGAAAATACTTCGAAATTGTCCAGGTCAAATGTTGAAAGCGTTTTGCATTAACTCTAGTTGTCTCACTATGCCCTATAGTCATCAAGAAAATTGTCCCTTATTCTTCCACAGTCAAATGAATTGTTGCCTTTAAACCTCCTAAACTCTTCAACTCATCACATAAGCTCAAGAAGATTATCTTTCTCATTCTTAAGTTTTCATAAATCCTTGTAGGATTTTCATTTAAAAGTTTTAATATATAATCATGACCTGGTAGAGCAGAAGTTCGACTTGGTTGCTTTTGTAAATAAAAATATTTTTCCTCTCCCCCAGCTACAGAAATAATGATTACCTTTTTCCATTCATCATCAAAATCTGATTTGAAATCTGATAAGAAATCCATTTATCTACAATGTCAACATTAAATAATTAATAAAATATTTAATCAAATATAGAAAAAATATTCATACAAAATATAAACTTAAAATTAAGTCAAATATTCATACAAAGTACAAACTTAAAATGTTCAAAATATGGAATAATGCTTAATATAAAAGTGTCAAATCAATAAGAATTCGATATGCAATAACATGATAACATAACTAAAGCGATATAATCCAATCCAACTTCCTTGTTTGTGTCATCTTCAAAAAATGTCCTTACAAAGTAGAAAATCATGTAAAACTTTCACAGTTTTTCCATATTGTACATCGTCAACACCCAATTTATCTAAATAATTCAAATGTTTCATAATTTTGTTAGACTCTGAGATCTATTCTCTGCAGTGGATGATGTTTCACTCAATTTTTCTCAAGTAAATTATTCTTTCTTTTTGATTGTTCACTAAGTATAAGTAAGGTTTCTTTCACAGTATTAGAATGTGTCTTCTTTGCCTTTTTGTTCTTAGAAGACTTTTTTTCTCTTAGACGGAGAACTTTTATCTTGATCTTCTTTTCCATTAGACGAGTAATCTTCATCATTTCCATGTTCCTCTTCTATATCATTCGATGGAAATTTAATTGATAGATGTGCATACACATCAATTGCAGTAGTATCTCAAAAAATATGACACAAGTCTAAAAATTCATTACATTCATTTTTTTTTAATCAATGAGCCATTTTATGCACCTATAATCATGAAAAAGATAGATGAGAATGAATATTGTATTATATGATATATTAATAAAACAAAAGACATATTTTACCTTAAATAGATTTTCCCAACATTCATTTTGTAGCATTAACTTCACTAGTAAAAGAGTTGTAACCGATTCTTGTTTCTTCAAGTAAGTTCTTGAAATTATTTAATCTAGCCCTTAATCTATTATACTTATTCTTTAATTGAATATCAGTATACTCCTTATTGAATTTTGTTTGAAGGCCTGTTTTGATATTCTTCCAACCATATTTGGAAAAGATAGTAGTTTTTTTATTTCCCTTCTCCACTTCTTCAACCATCAAGGAAATTAAATACGTCTCTATAGTATCATTCCATACCTTATCATTTTCATTAACTTCCATACAATCATTGCAATCATTCATATGGTTTAACCAACTAATGAGTAAGGTCCTCCATTTGCTGTTGCATAGAATAAATCGTGGATTGAGGGAGGTCGTTGCTGTGGCCTGAGTGGCGACGTCGAAGTTGAGTTTGGAAACGGTGGCGTCAAGCTTGGTGAGGCGAGTACCGTCAGCCATGGGAGGGGAGAAAAAATCTCTCAATGAAAGCACCAAATGGAATATACTGAATGGAACAGTGAATATTAAACTAGAAAATAAGGCGAGCAAAATGACGATTTCATTTCATTCCATGAATTTCCAGTACAAAACAGGTAAAACACTAGGTTTCTTAAGAAAGGAGGATTGAAAAGGGTAGAAGCAGTATAGCAGTACTATTAGGGAAGAAGAAAATGCCAAAAAGGATAAATGGAATATGCACCCCTCACTCCTATGCCATCCTCTGCTTATAACAGAATCACATAATAAAATCAGAATATTTCACCGGTGGCTGTTTGGCACGTGTTGGTCGTTGGTTAGGGATTGACTCGGCAGCTGTGGAATGAGCCCTGGTGTGAGTGCAAGCCAAGGATGGGCTTGGGTCCATAACAGTTTCTCATCTTTAGATGCGTGGTTCCTATTCTTTGTTAGAGTTCCAACATGATAATTATTATCATATACAATTAACAAAATAATTTATTTTTTATTAATGGATATGTAAAATAATATCACTTTAATAAAGTAACCTCAATTTATATGATATAGGAAATTCAATCAAAGTTTGCTGTAAAATCTTAATCTAAACACGTTCAAATTTTAATTAATTCAAATTAAGTACATTAAATTTAAATTAAACTCAACCGAATTATTTTTCATTATTGATTATTTAATCTTTTCTTTTTAAATTTCAAGCTGATCTCATTCTTGAAATCTGGATATGAATCCGACACTAAAAGTAATGTTTAAAAAATTGGACTGAAAGCTAAACCAATAAAAAAAGAATTTTAATGTTTAAAAGGTTTAATCGATACAATAAAAAAAATTGAAATGTGATTGAAAGATATTTTTCTTAAAAAATTTGAAGTTTAATTAAAAAAGAAATTGTTAAGAAAATTAATTGAATTATTTTAGTATATAAAACTTATTAATCGGTTGATTTTTACTTATAAAAGTTATAAAATTTAATTCAAAAAAGTTAAAAATTTAATTAATTTATTTTTAACACAGAAAAGTATTTTAAAATAATTTAATGAAAATTTTATATTAATCTCTTAAGTTTTAATTTTATTTGGTTCTTCAAATAATGTGTGGTTGCATGTGGAACCACAGAAGAATAACACTGATCACGTAAGGCTCACGTGTTCTAGTATTAAAATGGCTCGTACCTCCCACGCATGTTTAAATAATTGAATTAACAGATCACAGATCATTAAATTTCCACGTCTTTGCAATATATTAACAACCATCTTGCCTCCACAATGCTTTAAACTAATATAAACATAGAGGTTGATATATTTTGAGTAATTAAATTTGGTGATTGTTGCAATTTCTATGCAATTTTTTACGAAATTATTAAATTTCAAAGTCACGATTTTGATCTATCACTTTCGCTCTCTTTTAGTACGGGTTAAATTTTCTTTTCTAGTCATCCAACAAAAGCGGGTTATGTGACGAGCAATGTTGCTAATATTCTACCGAATTTACCATCAGAATGTATTTTAGTATGGTATTGTATTAATATCGGGTATAGTTTTAAGTAATTTTTTTAATTTATAAAATAGGCTCTAAATTTTTTTAAAAATTTCAAAATAATCAATTGTTATATTGTACAGTTGTACTGTATATTTTTAACTATATTGTCAAAAATTATAATAATAAATAATAATTACAACTTTAATTTAATTTATAAAATTATTTTAACAATTATTAATAAATATAATTAATTTTAAAATATATGAATTTCAAATAAATTTTAATTTAATAATTAAAATATATAAAATAAATATTAGCTTATAAATAATAATTTTTAAATTATTTATTTTAAAAATAAAATATTTTAATTAATACTTTATTAATAAATATTATATAAAATATTACAATAAATTTAAACAA
>JANVCQ010000009.1:17743366-17754420 GCA_025531925.1 Erythroxylum plowmanianum | reverse complement strand
AATATCAAATTATGACAATTTACTGACAAATTGCAAATTACAAAAGCTCGTTATAAGGAACCAATTTAAGCACAAAAATCATCAATTAGGAGTCAAAAAGTGCATTAACAGTTATGAAAGTGTGGCCAATTAATAAGATAAACTTGGGCTCAATCAAAATAGAACATAATTTACATATTGTATTTATCAAATACATGCCTTAAATTCAAATCCATCTTGTATTATAGTTATTACAAACCATTTACACAAAATGCAAATATGTATTATATTTTTAAATACAACTAAAAAACTTAAACATAACATTTTCTAAAATATAACACATCCTTCTTTGGCCATTGCAGTTGTCCTAGCCTTAATCCTTTATATCGAGGCCTACACAGAGGAAAAATTACCACGCTAAGTATATAGTTTAGTGGGGAATAATCAAACATGATATAAGATGGCAACTGCTTCTAATAATCGTCTAGCATTTATAAACAAATGAATCATAGCTTATCACAAGCAATTTTTAATTATTCAAATCAGAGAGTAATTAGACTATTAATTACATCATAACATAACATAAATGCATCAGAACAAAATATAGTTACATTAGAACATAATATAAAAGTATCAGAACAAGACATGTTTGTTTCAGAGTAGAACTAATATCAAAACACATATAGAATCGCCTACTAATCCTTTTTACAGAAGTGAGTCACGGGAATAGAATAACAGATACCTATGATTGGTATTTACAGAAACAGAAGAGAGTTGAGTCTCTAAAACATAAGACATTTTAACGTTTAACAACATAAGACACCATAGTCTCTAAGTACAGAAGCAGCTACAAACCGTTCTAGGCATGCCTATTTACCCACAACTAGAACTTAGCAGGTTTAAAGTAACATATATCACATTTCAGAATCATATGTAAAAGAAATATTACATAATGTAGGAATTTATTTCCTTATGCTCAAAGTGAATACAATTCTTTCACACCCGAACAAACTAATTATTCCTTATGAATTTAATCATTTGTAACAATGCATCAATAATAACATTAAGTAATTACACATTATATATGTTCACATCCAATTCTCAAACATTCATCACATCACTTAAATCCTTTGGATCACATTTGTGTTCATAAGAACACCTTCATCCCTTGAATAATTCAATTATTCTAAAATTGAATACATTGATATCAAACATTCCATTCCTTAAGTTATCACCTCAATTAACATTCCAAAACTTATTCAACCTTTAACCAATTAATCCAACATCAAACTAGGTTCATTTTAAACTTTAATCAAGTTCAAATATACCATTGTAAAGTGTCTTAACATTATGTGATTCAACAATTGCACAAAACTGAACTTTCCTCATTTCAAAGCACTTCCCACGACTATAGGAAGGAGCTAATGTAGCTCCCATGATCATGGGAGGAGTGAACCGAAGGTTTATTATCTAATTTCCTTCAATTTATTTCCAAATTTTAACACCTTCATACTCAATTCAATACACCTTCATCATAGTAAATTAATTACACCTCAGTTACACCTTAATTATGCTTCAATTCCTCATCAAATTCACATCCAATTCTAATTCAAAATCAATCATTTGTCAGCTCACAAACCATTGTCTTTCATGCTTCAAAAACTAAAATAGAATACATCATACAAACATCATTTTTCTAGAACTCATTTTATCTTAAACACAACACATATTCTATCCCAAATCAAACATCATAGAATTTGTATTACCATATACCATCAAGTTTAGAATTCCACTTACATATTTAGCTTAAACTCCTACTTCAGTGAATACATAGTTATATTAAACTCCTACTTCAATGAACAAGCCAATCTAGCCTTCCATGCATCAAGCACAATTCTATGATCAAGGTGGAAGTAGGGTGATCTTAACACCAAGAAGACAACAGCATAGAAGATAGCATGATGTAGCTTTCTTATTGCAATATTTGATAAAGAGTTTAAAGTGATAGTGCACAGAATTGAAGCAAAATTTAGAGCTAAGGGAGGGTGGATGATTCGGTGGTGAGGAAGAATGAAGGCTATAGAAACTATCCATGCAGTGGCTTAACAAATAAGTTGCTAGGGATTACTATCTCAATATGGCATTTGTCACCAATTCATGTAATCCACTTGTCCTATATATATGCTGCCAAATGTCACCTAGTTACTTAGTCCACTTGTCACTCCATCATTGTTGCCATTTGGCATTTAGTTATCCATGCCAAATGTCACTCAATTTATATGTTTAGTCATCCTAATGTTTCATGTGTCAATTGTCTTGCCATTTGACAATTTTCCTAGTCTAAATGTACATTTTAATACATCAATTTTCCAATTTTAACAATAAATTCCAAGTTACTAATTATAATCCACCAAACCAAAATTTAAGACTTAAGCAATACACAATCAAATCATAATCATCAACTCCTATCACATATACTTTCATAGACATGTGATGTTCCTACTAGGGTCTAATTAGGGGCCTCACGACAAGTGTTTGGAGCTCAGCCTTAAATTCTTAATGCCATATAATCAAGGGAAGCAGCTCATATTGTAAATATGGTAATGGTTAGATGGTGGTATTAGGTGTGGCATTCAATGCTTCCCAATCTTATTATATGGTGGTTGTTATAGCCTCTTACAATCAGGGATACAAAGTTCCTTATATTAATGACTACGAAGGTAAACTTTCGAGTAGCTCAGTTTATGAAACAAAAAGTTATTTGAAAGAAAGTAGAATGGATTGGTCTATTTATGGGTGTTTAATCATATGGGATGGTTGGACAAATAGGAGACATGATCCTATTATTAATTTTTTGGTTTATTTTGCAAAAGGTTTAATGTTTTTGAAGTCTTTTTGATGTATCTAACCTTATTAGGAATACTGACACTTTATTTGAAATATTAGATGAAGTTGAGAATGATGTAGGGCTAGAAAATATTGTTCAGTTCATTGCTGACAATGATTATGCTTATAAAGTGGCAGGAAGAAGATTACAAAGCAAGTATAATTCTTTGTTTCGGACTCCTTATATTACACATTGCACTGACTTCTGTTGGAAAATATAGGGGATGCTAGGTATTTTCCTATTATTGATGAGACTGTGCAAAGAGTCAAAAAGGAGACCAAGTTCATCTATAATTGTGCATAAGTCTTGAATTTATTGAGAAAGGATTTTTACCAATAGTGGGAATTTGTGTAGTCCTGTTGTTACAAGATTTGCAACAAATTTCTTATCACTTTAGTGCTTTATCATGATGTAGAAAGATTTTTTATAAATGTTTTTACATAAGTGAATTGCATCTTATCATGCTAGGTCTAATGTTGGATTAAAAGTTTCTAGAATTATACTTGAAGATATTGAATTTTAGTCCCAATGCCAATTTTTCTTCCAATTTTGTGAGTCTTTGGTGAGGGTGTATTGTTTGACTAATAATGATGAAAAGGAAATAATGGGTTTTTTTTATGCCATAGAAAGAGCGAAGGAAACAATCAAGGCCAATCTGAAAAATAGGACTTCTTTGTATTCACCTTATCTTGCAGTCATCAACAATAGATGAGAAAGGCAACTTTACTCTCCATTGTTAACAACTGGGCATTTTTTAATCCTAATGCTTATTTTAGACTGGGTTTTACAATGAAAGTTGAAGTTAATAGCGGAATGTTATTAACTATTACAACAATTGTTGCTTATGAGATAATGCAAGATCTCCTAAACTGATAAATGGAGAATTATAACCATTCTTCTGGAGATTTTAGGATGCTAATTGCTATTCGACAACGAGCACAACTTAATCTAGGTATATACTTTTTTCACTTTTGTCAGTTGTTGAAAATTAATTATCACTTTATTTTGCTTATAATACTACTTTTGTTGTCTTACTACTTATAGTTTCTTGGTTGGACCAATTCAGTATTGGTGTTCTATAATTGCAAAGGTTTATAATTCGAATTCTAAGTCAACTTGTGAGTGAAACAAGCTATGAAAGGAACTGGAGCACATTTAAATTCATCCATTCCAAGAAAAGGAATATATTAGAGCACAAGAAATTGAATGACTTGATCTTCATTCGATACAATTTAAAGCTTTGAGAAAGGTATGTTATTATCATTATTAATTTAGATATAATTTCTTATATTTTTAATAATTTAACTTTATTATTTACTAGGACTTTTAATAGAACAAGTAGTTCAATAGATCCAATTTGCATTGATAATATCAATACTTTTAAGGACTGGGTTTCTGAGGATCTAGGTTTGATAGATGAGAGTGACTCAGAAGATAATCTTATATGGGAAAGCATTGACCTGTCACTTGGTGCAATGAATTTGAATGATGATAGTGACGAGACTTCTCTCAATGATGAGGATTTTGTACCAAATGAGAATTGGGATCGATTCAGTGATAGCGGGAATCCCCCGTAGATGATTAAATGAAGTTATAAGTATTTGTTTCTCCTCTTCTTTTATTTTTATTTATATTTGATATATATGGTAAATTCTATATATGCAATGTAATTTTAAATGTTTTTGTTTCAAGTTTCACTTCTTGTTGGTTGTTTCCTCATCACAAACTCTTGTTGTAAATTGTACTAGTTAAAAAGCTAGGAATATTTATTGTTCTTTTCATTTTATGTTTTGATGTAACTATTATTTATTATATGATGAAAATTAATATTTTAAATACTTTACATTGTTCTTAATTTTATATTTGAATGATAGTCAAATAATTTTTCATATTAATTTTGGTTATTATTTATACATGAAATATTTGAAAATTAATGTTAATAAAAATAAATAAATTTTTATTATTTTAAATTTTGTTATTATGATTTTTGAAACAGAGTTGATGTAAAATTATAAAGTATACAGTACAATATACTAATCGATTATTTTGCAATTTTAAAAAATTCAAAGACAATGTCATAAATTTAAAATATTACCCGAAATAGTATCTGATATTTGACCAATATAGGTATAGTACCGTACCGTAACCTAATCCAATACTGGTATCGGTATGATATTCATAACATTGGTTATGACTTACGAGGTTAGTGTAGCCATCAGTGAAAGTCCGTGACAACTTTTAAAAAGCCCTTATCTCTTCATTTTCTCTCATCTTTCTCTCCCTCTCTCTACCATCCGTCGTCACCCCTCTCTCTCTCCAACCCACTTTTAGCATTTTTCTGCTGAAATTGTGACACCCAACTAAGTTTTTCAATTTTTATTTATGCATAAATCTTTGGGTATTTCGTAACTTTTAGGGATTTTCACTCCCAAAAAATGTTAGAGTTAGACTTTTTATGATTTAGTGTAATTTTGATTAATTTTAGCTTGATTATGGTTTTAAAGTAGAATTTATCCTTTCCCATATGATTTTCTAATTCAATTTGATGAATTGTGATGATTTTGTTTGGAATTAGGATTACTTCATTGTTTTTACAGTTAATTAAAGTTGTTTTCTAGTCTAATTTCATTTTTACTTTGAATTTTGCATAAATTAGATGTTCAATTTGGTTAATTTTAGGTAATTGTTAGATTAGGTACGTTAATTTCAATTTTAGGCTTAATTTCATAATTGAATGGTTAGCTAATTATTTTATTTTTATTATTTTGTAATTTATTTATTTATTTACATTAGATTATTTTTTTATTTTTTATTTGTTTAATTTTCCTTTTAATTGTGCATTTTCACTTTTCTAAAATTTAATGAGCTTAAGAAATAAGAGTGGGGATGGTTGTTTTTCGTAATTCTATTTGTTATTTTTCACATTTATTTTAAGTTTTAGGCATAATGATAGGACAATAATGAGCCAAAAAGGCACCTCAAAAGAGGTAATGAGGAGAAGGGTCCTTTAGAGACTCAAGGGGAGTTCCCCCACAATATAAGCAACCCATTAAAGTCCAGCCACCAAAGCAACCCAACATGTTATTATTCAATATGAGAGCCTATAAGGAGTAATACCGAAGGCTCAAGGACAAGAAGTTTAGGATCGACAAAAGTATTGACTTGGAGACGCTGAAGCGGGTCAACTTAGTTTAGTAGTTTTGGGATCTCATAAACATTAGCACATGGTTTAGCTTCTTTGAGATCGTGGAGCCCTCGTACTGGGAGTTAATGCTAAAGTTACTCTCAACATTATTTATTGAGAACAGCTACTACCATTAGGATTGGCCAAGCACAATCCTGTTTTACATGATGAGGGAGATGGTCTAGATGAGTTACTTAGAGTTCTCCATCATGAGTGGTTTGTAAAACTAAAGAGTTTTTGGGACATCAGACTACGTAGCCTTAAGGATAGACCTCTTGTATAGGATGTCTCCTTGACAATTATTAAGTACTACTATTAGTGAGAAGGACAAGTAAGAACCTTGTAAATCTAAAGTGTCAACACTATAACACTCCACACTCAAATATATAAATGAGATTATGAGTCATATGCAAAGCAAGCTTGGCAATAGCTTTGGAGTTATTAGGAACTTGGATATATTCTATTTATAGAACATGAACCAGCAAACACCAATTCCAATGGGCTTGGGTTAGCCCAATTCTTTTCATGTCAAAGTAAAGAGAAGAAGCTCGAGACAAACTGTGTCGAGCCTTATATGACGAGGCTAGCATAGAGGATAGAGGTTTTCAAAAGGTTAATTACTATACGACTAGTTGGTACCATGATGGCTCTGAATTTAAACGTGATGAAAAACATGTACATGGTACAAAGATGACAAAGACCTATAATAGACATCTATCACTTGATTGGTGATCGGGTGTTTGTTGTGTGTAAGTTTTAATTATTTACCTTCGATAATCCGCAAACGCACGGTTCGTTAGCATAGTACCAAAGGTGTCGATCCCATGAGGAGGGAGTTAATCTAATCCTAAAATCTAAGGCCAGAAACAATAAACAAAATCTAAATTGCACAAAACTAAAAACGATAATTTAATTTAATTCAATCAAACAATTTAAGAATCAACCATGAATATACAAATTATCAAACAATTGTAACACACCCAAGAATCAATCTAAGAATCAATCATGGGTCAAATTCGATCCTTCTGTCACGATCATAGCATGTAGGCCACGATCATGGGCCATGTCCTGGGCTTCTATCACAATCGTGGCATGTAGGCCACAATTGTGGGGCAACTTTAATGCTTCGGCCTATTATGCCATGATCGTGGACCTTTGTTTCAGCTTGAATGTCTTTGAAACTTTACCATCCTTCGATGTTGACCCTGAAACACTAGCAAGCACATCAAGGTATCTTAAAAACATAATATTTAAGTTCAAAGACTTGTACTAACCCATAAAACACTTAAAACATAAATAATTAACAAACTAACACAATTATAAACTAAATACATACTAGATTATTAAATTAACAGTTAAATACATATCAAACAAAGCCCTAAATCATGATGAAATTTCCACTTATCAATTAGGGTTCCAAATGAGTTGACTACATTGGAGTAGAAAGGGATTTCCTAGGCATATCTGAGCTGCCACTACAATAGAGTTCATTGCCATCCTAAACGAGAGGAGTAGCTTAAGAGGAGACTAGTATTGAATTTCCCAAGGTGTTGATACCACACCAGGACCAATTAAAACTCAGCTAAAGAAACACATGGGGAAAATCTTGGGTGTTCAAGATACTATCCAAACATAATAGGAGGCACTGAATGAGCAGATGGAGTAGTTAGAAGCTTATGGGGGATGCACGACGTAGCAGATAAAG
Source organism: Erythroxylum plowmanianum (assembly GCA_025531925.1). Taxonomy (NCBI): domain Eukaryota; kingdom Viridiplantae; phylum Streptophyta; class Magnoliopsida; order Malpighiales; family Erythroxylaceae; genus Erythroxylum; species Erythroxylum plowmanianum. The sequence continues at coordinate 17,746,665 of JANVCQ010000009.1, read as the reverse complement.
AAGAGAGTAGCCAATTATAAATGGATGGAGGTCGTATTGGTGTAGATGGCTAGACATCTTAGGATATCCATCCCACTTTCACAATTTGGAGCAACTACATTGTCTTCAACTCCATAGTAGTTTGAGGCTTCGTGACCCAAAGATCCTCCTCCAATGAACATGATATATTTATAGAGGGACTGATAGATGTTAATTTTGGTTTTTGTTCTTTCTCTTATTATTTATGTGTTTATCTTATTTTCTTCATTTTGTTATTTTATTTTCTCTAAACTTTAGTGAAATGTTATTTTTATTTCCATGTTCTTTATTTATTTTCTTTATTATTTTTTATCTTTTTATTTTTGTTATATTTTGCAACGTTGGATATATATAATATAATATGGATCTTCTTTAATTCATGACTCTTTACATATTATTATTCAAGGTAGTACTAATCAAACCTTTCTAATATTTTTTTTAGTTTCTTTTATTTTTAATGTGCTTCAATTGTGTACATTGGATAATATAAAATTTTAAGTATGGGAAATGAATTCAATTGTCTTAAGTTCCTTATAATCTTCTTTATTAAATCTTATTAACTGATACCCTAAGTTAGTTAAAATTTGTCCAAATTACTTTAGATCATTATTGATTATTGAATTAAATTAATAGGCAAAGGATGAAAGTTAGAATGCATGCGCTTTTAGCCCTAAATTTAAGTTAGAATTAAATTTTAAGCTCAAAGACTTGTACTAACCCATAAAACACTAAAATACCATTAATTAACAAACCAACATAATTCTAACCTAAACACATACTAGATGATTGAATTAACAGTTAAATACATATCAAACTAAGCCCTAAATCATGATGCAATTTACATTTATCAACTGGAGTTCCAAATGAGCCAACTGCATTGGAGTAAAAAGGGATTTCCCAGGCGTAGCTAAGTTTCCACTATAACAGAGCTCATTGCTATCCTAAACGGGAGGAGTAGCTCAAGAGGAGACTAGATGGAATTTCCCAAGGCGTCAATACAACACCAGGACAAATTAAAGATAGCTCAGCTAAAGAAACACATGGGGTAGATCTTAGGTGTTCAAAATAATATCCAAGCATAATAGGAGGCATTGAATGAGTAGATGGAGTAGCTCGAAGTTTATGGTGGATGCACGATATAGCAGATAGAGAAGCGAGTAACCAATTATCAATGGATGGAGACATGTAGATGGTTGGACATCTTAGGATATCCATCCCACTTTCACAATTTAGAGCAACTGCATTGTCTTCAACTCCATAGCATTTTGAGGCTTCATGAGCCAAGGATCCTCCTTCAATAAACATTTCAGATTCATAAAAGGACTGATGGATGTTAATTTTGTTTTTTTGTCTCTTATTATTGGACCTCAAGTCCGAAGGCCGACATTCAGAAACAAACACGGAAGTAGTACTTGCCCTCAACTATACTATACCTATTTCGGGACATTTAGTAAAACTTCCCCTAAAGAACTCGGATTAAGGTGTTCTTCGACGATTTGAAAGAGGACTTTAAGGTTTACAACTTTTATGAAGACCTCGAAGACCGATTCTATCTTCTAAAGAGTCAAAAATGGAACAGAAGATAGTCCAGGCAAAACAGAAGAAGCAAAACATAGAAGAAGATGACGTCATCATAGAAGAAGCAAATAGGCAGAAGAAGCAAAACACTGAAGAAGATGACGTCATCAAAAAAGAAGCAAAAGGCAGAAGAAGCAAAAAGGCAGAAGAAGCAAAACACAGAAGAAGCAAAACACAGAAGAAGCAAAATGCAGAAGAAGTAAAACACAGAAGAAGCAAATGGCAGAAGAAGCAAAATACTGAAGAAGCAAAAGGCAAAAGAAGCAAAACACAATAAGCAAAACACAGAAGAAGCAAAAGGCAGAAGAAGCAAAACATAAAAGAAGCAAAAGGAAGAAGAAACAAAACACTGAAGAAGCAAAAGGTAGAAGAAGCAAAACACATAAGAAGCAAAAGACAAAAGAAACGAAACACAAAAGAAGCAAAAGGCAGAAGAAGCGAAACACAAAAGAAGCAAAAGGCAGAAGAAGCAAAACACTGAAGAAGCAAAAGGCAGAAGAAGCAAAACACTAAAGAAGCAAAAGGTAGAAGAAGTAAAACACTGAAGAAACAAAAGGCAGAAGAAACAAAACACAGAAAAAGCAAAAGGCAGAAGAAGCAAAACTCAGAAGAAGCAAAAGGTAGAAGAAGTGAAACACAGAAGAAGCAAAACACAGAAGAAGATGACGTCATCACAGAAGAAGCAAAAAGGTTGAAGAAGCAAAACACAGAAGAAGATGATGTCATCACAGAAGAAGCAAAAAGGCAGAAGATACGTCTTCCCTTTTAAGGACCATAACTTTCAGCTTAGAAGTCCAAAAATTTCGTACTATATATCATTAGAAAGCTACAACTTTGCGGTAGACAACTTTAACAAATTTTGCCTCAATTGAGCCCAGATTTGCCCCCGAAGTTGACACACGATTTCTACACCTACAAAAGACTTAGATATGAAAAAAATAACTATAAAAGAAACATGAACATACACCTGTGGAACTTTTCAGTTCTAACTCTTTTACCAAATCAACCAAAAGCTCATGCATAACTTTAATTACATATTAACATTATAAACAAAAGCTTAACACAAAATACAACGTATGTAAGATGCTCAATGTTTTAACATGCTTATGAGGCTATCCAAAAGTGATTGAACTAACTTAGTTACAAAAGTTTCTAATATCTTAGAGCTTTCGATGCCTCGCAAGGATTGCTAACTTTCTTGTTCTGCACCTGAGGAGGGAATAGTGGGATGAGCTATATAGCTCAGTGGCTAATATATTTATAATCATTAGTAATTGACCAAAGTCAAGCATATGTACATATATATATATATATACATTCAGCAATTTAAGCATTCATTAATTTAGCTCGAAAATTTATAACATATCATACTCAAAATGATTCATACTTAACAATTTAATTATCAAATGCACACACAAATGGCTTGAGAGTTTCGTGGAACGAAATAGAGAAATCGAAGTTTGCTCCATGAACAAAACGAGTCCAAATTCTTAGGATCTCGTGGCCTCAAGCAGGCAGTCAGGAGAAGACTATGGATTAGCGTGCACGTGACTAACGAAACAGGTTTCTCTCTTGCCCAAACAAAAGCACATAATCATGCTCACAATCATTTTATCAACTGCTCAGACTTTCATGCTTTTCTTCTTTTTATCTAACTCAAATGTTATAACCTTTTTCAAGGAATAACATAATCACTATACATT